>RYFJ01000308.1:122500-165735 GCA_003991445.1 Oryza meyeriana var. granulata | reverse complement strand
ACTGGGGAAGTTCGGGCTTAGGTTTCTCTGTGGCCAGTTTCAATTCCAAATATTTGCCACATGCCGGACTCATTTTTTTTGGATGAAAGCCTTATCAAGTTGTATATTTACGTGGTGAATCAGTAGTCGAGAGCTTGGTGGAGAAGATTGGCTCTGCTAGCAGATACTAACTAGGAAGAAGTAGCATTGCTGATGACTGCTTGATAATCTAGTTATAGTAGCTAATAATTCGAGTAGGGGGCCTCGATTTTTTGGTTTGCACGTCTGTTCTTCCTTATCAGTCCTTCTTCCAGATTTTAGCCTGCGGATCTTCTCTTAAAACAATCTTTTCGGCGCGAGTCTTTCTTGCCTTTTACTTAACCGGTTTTTTTTTTTTTTTTTTTTTTTTGTTTTTGTTTTATTTTTACGTGTGATCGGTATGTGATCATTTACGGTTTCTTTAAGCTTTTTGGTCACGTGACTAGAGTGAGAACTGCTCAGCTTCTTTTTCCTAGACACACTTAGTAGATAGTGGACATTGGTTGCATTGAGTCATCGAACTTTACTTGTGGAGTGAGACTGTGCTCGAATGGTGAAATTTCAGTATCTTTTCCCGTATGGTACCACTGTTGTGCTGTTATTCTCAAGCTAGGTTTGGTATCGGTATCAGTGAAGTCCCATTGAATTGAAGATGTAAGGGGCGTACGGTTTATGTGATTTCCTCGATAGTGGCCATTAGATTCTTTTCATTTCTAGATAGGATGGGCAGAATATATTTTTATATTCTATCTAGAAGGATTCAAGGCTATGTCATCTCTATTTGTTTGAAGGCATTCATTATTAGTGGTGTGCGGGAAGGCAGCTTAGCTTCTATCTTTTGGTAAGTAATTGTAGATGGGCAGGCAACTCTCGATTGATTCTCTCCAGTATTTCATTAATTAGCGGCCACGGATGAAATATGATTAACTATAAATACTATATCTCAAAAAACAAAATAAGGCTTTCTTTAAGCTTGTAATGAATGTCACGGAGTAGCACTAGCAAGAAGAATTGGAAATCAGTCGCTTCCCATTGGGCTAAGTCAGGCAGATAGAGTGAACTTATTTAATCGGTAAATACTACATCATGCCCTCCCCGATAAGGAGTCACTTATTTGGATTCAGAGCTTAATAATCGTATTGGACGTTGGTTTCGGTTCGATCAACCTATTTTTTGAAAGGATAGTTACAGGCTCATTAAAACAAAAAAAGGAAAAGCATGATGTTCACTCATTTGTCATTTGAGATGTATTACGTAGGATTGTTGCTCAAATGAATCATGCCAATGTTACGAAGTTCCTAGATTGTTTAATATAGTTAGTACAAAGCTGCTCTATTTCAGAATCAATTTGGAAAATTGGCTATTGGAATTGTGGGCCAAGATTATCGACACAAAGGGGCTTATTTTAAAGTGGGAAAAGGAAAGTCTTTCGATCAATCCATTCTTGGTGTCAACAATGAACTGATAGTCTGATTTTGACCCGAAAGCATTCTCGAGGGCATGGGAATGTACATTTTTTGGTTAGGAATCTTGATGTAATGTATATGTTAGATTCTCCGGTGAAATACGGGAAAACTCCATCCAATCTTATGGACGGGGGGTTTTGTGATTCTTCGGAACGATGTGACGTGGGTCGATTCATGAGAGGGATTTACGATTGGATGGAGCGACGTTGGCGATCCGACTACAACCGTCAGGGACGTTGGCTTAGAATCGTTACACCAATCCAGAGGCTGTTTACAATCTCGACGGATGCACGATCAGCCCAACCACGAGGGTAATTGTTCTTGTAGGCAATGAGAATAGCAGACAGATAAAGAAGCAACTTAATTTGAATAAATTGAATGTTTATTCAGAGAAAAAGGTGGGTTTCCGATGAGGAGCACACGTGACTAGGGATATGGATTAACGGTAAAGTAGGAGCTAACTTTCATTAACAAACCAATCTTGTTTTTGTGGGGGCTCCAAGGGTATTAAGGATGGGAGGACAGCCAGAGGGTGTTGGGGTTGTTTCTCTCAACCCTGGACGCATCCCTAATGGACCCGATTGATACATGGGCTTAGCCCAAAAAGGTGATGCAGCACTTAAACAGGGGCTCATCACTAAAATAACATTGCAGACGATTCGAGAGATTATATGAGTATGGTCGTTTGAAAGTAGACTTGAATAAGCTTTTCGTGCAGTATAGAACTCCGATGAGAGTTGTATGAAGTGTGGGGCCATAAAAGTTTGGCGCTGTCGTACAGTGATTCAGCCCTGCGAATCTTTTCTTGTTATCTCCTCCCTTCTTGGTGATTCCATGGTAGGTGGGATATGAGGTGTTGATGTCTATCACCTGAGATATTTTGGAGATCTTCGAGCATATTCAAGGGTTCAATGTGACTATTGTCACTTCAGCCAATACTTGATAGACTTTACTGACTTGTGGAGTGGCTTTTTGCTAAAAGATGAGGGGGAAACAAGTAAGATGTCAGAAGCAAAATATACAAGATCACAAAACGTAGATTGTCGTCGGCTAAATATGAATTGAGACGAAGCTTTAGATTTTTTAACCCGATCTTCTGTCTGATATGTGGGACAAACATCGTTATGAGTTGTCTCAAGTTGCCAAGAAAGAGTTCAATGGCACGAGTCAGCAATCGAGGTATTTTCAGGGTCGCCTCATTCGTAGTTGAGTTCTTTGGCATTTCTCGTATTATACCACATAACGCAATAGATCAAAGGCTTAGCTCTACAGCTAGTAAAGCAAGGGTTGTAGGTCATTACCGTTTGGCTCCCGACGAAACTAAGGAGTTATCCCAACTCTCGGATAGGAGATGCTAACGGGACAGGAATCGAAGTCCATATTTTTTCATAACTTCTTAAATGAGAGAGTGAATACACAATACCATACTAATTCAGATTTTGGCCGCTTAGACTTGAATTCTAATGGCAAAATTGGATGAAGATAATCAAGCCAAGCTCGTTCACTTTGAATTGAGGAAGGAGGGGTCGGGGAATAACGAATTTCTTAAGATGATTTGTAGTTTACATAGCAAATAGAGATACGAGGCCTCTCCCACAATCCTAGTAGTTGATGGGTATGGGGAGGGAAGAAGAGAGGGTAAGAGGGTTTTTCACTTGATTTTGGTTGGTAGGATCGCGGCCTACAGGCAGGTAACAGGGGTAATTAAAGATTAGGGAAAGAAAACAATTGGGAAATCCTCTTCTTTCCGGTTTCTAAGAGACAAGCACATACGGACTTTAGGGCATATGAGGGAGGAGCGAGTGTGTTAGAAATTATTTCTAATTATCGTGATGCAGATAAGTCTAATACCACAGAAAGAACAACCAGGACTTTCGAATCCCAGATAAGAGTTTTTGAGCAGCCATACATATAAGAATCCGACTAATCCGATAAATATAGCACTAGCACTTATCTTCCAGCACTTCATCCACTTCGGACCAAGGACTCTCTCTAGGCTCCCATGAGAAAAATTACTCGCAGAACATCTCATCTAATAAGCGTTTACGAGAAAAGAAAAAGCAAGCTAGAGGGGGCAACCTTGAAATAAATCCATCTATCTTCGCTCTACAATGTAATCTTATTGTTAGCCCAAACCTCCATGGGAAAGACCTACGTAGAAAACTCAACGCTTATCTGGCACGCTATTCATCAGAAGAAAACTAGCTGCAATTGGAGGGGTTGGATCGAATGTAGGGGCACTCCCAAGAGCTGCAATGAAACTAGAAATCAAGACAATGGTGGAACTACAAGAGGCTCTATTATAGTAGGAACCTACCTAAGTGATGAGGACATCCCTTCCATGGATACAACTCATTCACCACAAGGACCACTTACTCGAGCTCATGCTCGTCAACTTAATTACCAGGTGAATTCATTCCTAGGTTCATATATTATTGAGAATAGTCCGCTACCCAATGCAAATGATTTAATTGTGATTAGGAACCTAGGAAAGGATGAAGGAAGGGAACCAAAGTCAAGCAAGAATTCGAGATGGACTCGTTCTGGAATCAGATTCGAACTGCTACGATGGTACCATGTTCAAATGGGCATAACTTCCTCATACGGACTCCGTTTGGGATGTTCTTGCACTTCGTGGAAAGCTTATGAAGTCTATTTTCTAATGGATCTAACCTCATCTTCAAATTCCATTTGAGCCGGCCGTAATCATTAAAATAATCCACATTGGTTCCTGAGTCCGAGTCAAACGGGTGTTGCGCCATCCCCACTTGAACCCATGGGACTTGTAACCCTAGGCGTGTGCGTGGGGCGCCCCTGGTCATCTCTCTATTTAGGAGCTGCCGCCTCCCTTGCTAGGACTGGGATTTCATTGAGTTTAGGTTTAGCCCCTGTGCAAACTTCTGTTCTTCAGTTGTGTCGGATGACCACCTGTCAAGACAGCTTCGTTATCCCAACTTTGTGTTCGCAATACAATTTATGCTTCATTTAAATTTCAATATCAGATTGCCTACGTCCTATTCTTGCTAGTTCTTCTATTGCTTGCAGGAATTGAACTTCGTGTTCAGGTTGATCTCGCCACCAGCGGGGTCAATAACATCTCGGAGTTGGTTCAGCGATTGCTAAGGCGCAAGCGACGTCGTGTGTTTGTTGTCGGATTGCCAGGGTCATCTCCACCAACAAATCGATAGCTATCAGTCTGATGAGGACATCACCACCATCGATACATCCTCACCTACATCTACACAAGTACCGGTTGCAGGTTCTATGACTCGCGCCCGTGCACGTCAACTTAATCATCAAGTAAGTTCTCTCTTAAGCTCATGTTCAGTTTCTTTAGACTATGGAAACTCGTGTACTCTTGTGTTGATTAGGAACCAAGGAGAAAGCCACCCAGGAGAGGGAGTCGCACAGGCTGGATTCGGACTGCAGGACAGCACCAACTTCTAACGGCTGCCACGGCTTCATACAGACTCCGTTTTGGACGTTCAAGTACTTCATGGAAATCTTATCAAGTCTACTTTCCAACGGATCCGGCCTCACTTCCATATCTTGTCGGGTTCATCCAGAAACATCGAAATACTACCGAGACCTTTTCTGCCTACGGTACTGCGCCACCTTATTTTGGTCCATGGGCTGTGTATCAAGTTGAGCCCATTATGGGCGCGTCCTAGGGTTGGAGAACGACCCCAACACACTCTTGGTCGTCCTCCCATCTATTTATATGTCTCTAGAGCCGCCATGAACAGGTGGGTTTTTGATAGATTGAAGTTTAGCCGCCGCTATTTCGCTTGTAGCGCGTGTGTCGATTAGACCGCTCGTCTTCTTGTTATTGGAACCCCACCTCTTGTATTTTCAGATTGAAACTTCATATTTGATTTAGCAATTCAGTGCTTGTTCACCTCGTTCTTGCTTGTTCTACGATTGGTTGCAGGACGAGTGCCCTCGTGGCTGGTTGATCGCACTCCACAAGTTCGCGCTCACCTTCTGGAATCGGTGTATCGGTCGCTAAGGCGCAACATCGTGGATAGTTGTAGTCGGCCGAAACGTCGTTTCCTTCCACCAATCGTAATTACCTTCTCCATCGAAAGATCGGGACCGAACCTCGCATCAAGTGGTATCAGAGCTCAAGGTTGTTTGGGGAGAGATTTCAGATCCCATCTGTTATTTACCTACAGTCCAGAAAAAGCCAAAAAATATAGTAGATTAGTTTCCATAGTTCCATAGCCTCTTGTGGCCTGTTTACTACTACTGCTTAGTTAGGGTTTGTTGAGTCTTCGGGTGCATCGCTGTGTCGAGTTGCTGGTCTTAGCGTCTAATTTCCCTTAGAGTTTCGAGTTCTTGTCACGTTTCTGTCACGTAAGCAACACCTGTCTGACTTGTTTTGTTCCCTCTGTCACGGAAGTAACACCTTGTGATACAGTAGCAATTCCTCTGGTCTGTTAACCAGGTAACCACGCGAACAACGCCATTGCCTGGGGGTTTGCCTGACTTGAGAGAGAGAGAGAGAGAGAAAAAGTGTGGGGTGACTTGTTTGGATTGTTGTCCTCTGATTAGGGGCTAAGCTTTGAGGCTCTCTCAGTAGCAAAAAAAAAAAGAGGAAAAAAAAAGGGAGAGTTGTTTCTTCTTTTCACAGTGTCCTTTATTCGTGACCCTCCTTTGTATCCAGGCTCGCGTCTCTAGCACGGTGTTTAGCCTAGGACCAGCATGGTACCGGTTTTGAACGATTACTCAGCTTACTTATAACTAACGTGGTACTAGTATTTTTTTTCTTGTACAACACTTTCAGCCATCCCACAGCTCCACATACCCGTCTACAGCTTGACAGGTGTTTTTGCTACGGCACCGATTCACTTTTTCCAAGGTTGCCGACTTGTTGGTAGCCGTCACCCTCCTGTTGAGCAAGGTGAGAATTTGGTAAGAGCTTGTGTGAACGGGCTGAGAGTGAGAGCCTTGCAGTAGCTACATCCTAGTAGTGTTAGGGAGTCTTTTTCTCTTCACTTGTTTTTCTTTTCTTGTTGTGTGTCTAACCATGGCAGGTTCAGGCGATGATGAGGCCATACAACATTTTGAGCAAAAGGTGAGACTGTATACAGAAGGAATTGATGCAGATTTGCAGGTGACTAATGAAAAGCTGGGAGCATTGGAGACCACACAGATTCAAACCAACAACAACCTTGCTGCATTGGAGACTTCGGTCGCTACACTAAACACCAATCTTGCTGCTATAATGAGGCGTTTGGATGACCAACAATTGGGCCGCAACCACAACAACGGAGGTGACATTGACGGGGACAACTTTGATGAGTATTCTACGGATACTGAACACGATGATCAAGAGGTTCGTCTTCGTCAACGGTTGCGTCGCAACCGCCAAGGTATGGCTGGCCGCAATAACGATGATGCTTTTGGTAAGATTAAATTTAAGATACCTCCGTTTGATGGTGCATATAACCCTGATGCCTACATTAGGTATGGCTGGCCACAATAACGACTCGCGAATTCCAGGACTAATGTTTCTGCAGGGAGAGCTAATTCATGGCAGCCATCCACAACCCCTACCTCGAATCGGCGTCCTCCACCACCGTCTTCCTCCTCGAGCCGTCCCGCGCCATCGGTATCCAACTCCAACACCAAGCCACACACTACTCCAACTAATTCAGTGAGTCGCACACCCACGTCGTCAAAGGTTGGCTCAGCCCCTACCGAGAGTACCGCGTCTGTTGCCTCTACAGGGAGAACTAGGGATATTCAGTGTCATCGATGTAAAGGGTATGGACATGTGCAGCGTGACTGTCCAAGCAAGCGTGCTTTGGTAATTAAAGAGGATGGTGAGTATTCTTCCGCTAGTGATATCGATGAAGATACAAATGTTGTGCTTGCAGCTGACTATGCAGGTAATGAAGATCCTTCTGAAGTGCATATTGGTGCTGATGAGGCGGATCACTATGCAAGCCTCATTATGCAGTGTGTGCTTAGTGCACAGATGGAGAAAGTGGAGCAAAACCAGCGGCACATATTGTTTCAAACCAAGTATGTCATCAAGGATCATTCATGCCGCATGATTATTGATGGAGGCAGCTGCAACAACTTAGCCAGTATCGATATGGTGGAGAAGCTGGCCCTTAGCACCAAACCACACCCTCACCCGTACCACATACAATGGCTCAACAATAGCGGTAAGGCAAAGGTAACCAGGTTGATGCGCATTAATTTTGCTATTGGATCATATCATGATGTTGTTGAGTGTGATGTTGTGCCTATGCAAGCTTGTCATATTCTGTTAGGTAGACCATGGCAATTTGATAGAGATTCTATGCATCATGGTAGGTCAAATCAATATTCATTCTTACACCATGATAAGAAAATTGTGTTGCACCCTATGTCTCCTGAAGCGATTGTGCGTGATGATGTAGCTAAAGCAGCCAAAAATAAAAGTGAGAATCATGAAAATACCAAACCCGCTGCTAAAACCAATGAAATACGTTTGAAAGGAAAATGTTTGCTTGCTACTAAAGCTGATATTAATGAATTAATTGCTTCTACTTCTGATGTCTATGCATTGGTATGTAAAGATGCTTTGAGTTCACTTTCCGATATGCAGCATTCTTTGCCCTCTACTGTTGCTAACCTTTTGCAGGAGTATTCGGATGTTTTTCCAAGTGAGATTCCTCCAGGGCTGCCACCTGTTCGAGGGATTGAGCATCAGATTGATCTCATTCCTGGTGCTTCCTTGCCCAATCGTGCGCCATACAGAACTAATCCGGAGGAAACTAAGGAGATTCAACGCCAAGTGCAGGAGTTACTCGACAAAGGTTATGTGCGTGAGTCTCTTAGTCCTTGTGTTGTGCCAGTTATCTTAGTGCCTAAGAAAAATGGAACCTGGAGCATGTGTGTTGATTGTAGAGCTATTAACAACATCACTATTCGATATCGTCACCCTATTCCACGATTAGATGATATGCTTGATGAATTGAGTGGTGCTGTACTGTTTTCAAAAGTTGATTTGCGTAGTGGTTACCACCAGATTGGCATGAAATTAGGACATGAATGGAAAACTGCTTTCAAAACTAAGTTTGGTTTATATCAGTGGTTAGTCATGCTTTTTGGTTTAACTAATGCACCTAGCACTTTTATGCGGTTAATGAATGAGGTTTTGCGTTCTTTTATTGGAAAATTTGTGGTGGTATATTTTGATGATATATTGATTTACATCAAGTCTATGAATGATCATCTTAATCATTTACGTGCTGTTTTTAATGCTCTCCGTGATGCACGTTTATTTGGTAACCTTGAGAAGTGCACCTTTTGCACCGATCGAGTTTCTTTTCTTGGTTATGTTGTCACCCCGCAGGGAATTGAAGTTGATCAATCCAAGGTTGAAGCAATACAAGGATGGCCTATTCCAAAGTCTGTTACGCAGGTGCGGAGTTTCTTAGGGCTTGCTGCATTTTATCGTCGCTTTGTGAAGGATTTCAGTGCCATTGCTGCGCCATTAAATGAGCTTACAAAGAAGGGAGTACCTTTTTCTTGGGCGGAGGCACAGAAGAACGCCTTCAATATGCTGAAAAGTAAGTTGACAAATGCACCCCTACTTCAGCTTCCTGATTTTAATAAGACTTTTGAGCTTGAATGTGATGGTAGTGGAATTGGTTTGGGTGGCGTTTTGCTACAAGAAGGAAAATCTGTTGCATATTTTAGTGAGAAATTGATTGGGCCTTTGCTGAATTATTCTAGTTATGATAAGGAGTTGTATGCTCTTGTGCGTAGCTTAGAAACATGGCAGCATTACTTGTGGCCCAAAGAATTTGTTGTACACTCTGATCATGAATCTTTGAAACATATTCGTAGTCAAGCCAAATTGAATCGTAGGCATGCCAAGTGGGTTGAATTTATTGAATCTTTTCCTTATGTTATCAAACACAAAAAGGGGAAAGAGAATATTATTGCTGATGCTTTGTCTAGACGATATGCTTTGTTGACACAACTTGATTATAAAATTTTTGGATTAGAAACAATTAAAGAGCAATATGTGCATGATGCTGATTTCAAAGACGTGTTGCAACATTGTAAGGATGGAAAGTCATGGAACAAATTCGTCCTCAGTGATGGATTTGTATTTAGAGCTAACAAGCTATGCATTCCAGCTAGCTCTGTTCATCTGTTGCTGTTACAGGAAGCACATGGAGGAGGGCTGATGGGGCATTTTGGAGTAAAGAAGACGGAGTATATTCTTGCAGCTCATTTCTTTTGGCCAAAGATGAGACGAGATGTGGAGAGGTTTGTTTCTTGCTGCACTACATGTCAAAAGGCTAAGTCACGATTAAATCCACATGGTTTGTATATGCCTTTACCTATTCCTAGTGTTTCTTGGGAAGATATTTCTATGGATTTTGTGTTGGGTTTGCCTAGGACTAGGAGAGGGCATGATAGCATTTTTGTTGTTGTGGATAGATTTTCCAAAATGGCACATTTTATTTCATGTCACAAATCTGATGATGCTACTCATATTGCTGATTTGTTCTTTAGAGAGATTGTTCGTTTGCATGGTGTGCCTAATACCATTGTTTCTGATCGTGATACTAAATTTCTTAGTCATTTTTGGAGAACGTTATGGCATAAGTTGGGGACTAAGCTTTTATTTTCTACTACTTGTCATCCCCAAACTGACGGTCAAACTGAAGTTGTGAATCGAACTTTATCCACTATGTTAAGGGCTGTTTTGAAACAGAATATTAAAATGTGGGAAGAATGTTTACCTCATATTGAGTTTGCTTATAATCGTTCTTTGCATTCTACCACAAAGATGTGTCCTTTTGAGATTGTTTATGGTTTCATCCCACGTGCTCCTATTGATTTAATGCCTTTGCCAACTTCTGAAAAGATGAATTTTGATGCTAAGCAATGTGATGATTTGATGCTAAAACTGCATGAAACAACTAAAGAAAACATAGAGCGCATGAATGCTAAATATAAGATTGCTGGTGACAAAGGTAGAAAACAATTATCTTTTGAACCTGGAGATTTCGTTTGGTTACATTTAAGAAAGGATAGATTTCCAGAGCTAAGAAAGTCTAAGTTGATGCCTAGAGCTGATGGACCTTTTAAAGTGTTGTCCAAGATTAATGAGAATGCATATAAGCTTGATCTGCCTGCAGATTTTAGGGTTAGTCCCACATTTAATGTTGCAGATTTGACGCCATATTTGGGAGAAGAAGATGAACTAGAGTCGAGGACGACTCAAATGCAAGAAGGGGGGGGATGATGAGGACATCAACACCATCGATACATCCTCACCTACATCTACACCTACACAAGGTCCTATGACTCGCGTCCGTGCACGTCAATTAAATCATCAAATAAGTTCACTCTTAAGTTCATGTTCGGTTTCTTTAGACCATGGAAACCCGTGTACTCTTGTGTTGCTTAAAAACCAAGGAGAACAAGGAGAATACCATCCAGGAGAGGGAGTCGCGCCGGTTGGATTCGGACTGCAGGACAGCACCAACTTCTAACGGCCACCATGACTTCATACGGACTCCGCTTTGGACGTTCAAGTACTTCATGGAAAGCTTATAAAGTCTATTTTCCAATGGATCTAGCCTCACATCCATATCTTATCAGAATCGTCCAGAAAACGTCGAAATACTACCGAGACCTTTTTCTGTCTACGGTGCTGCGCCATCTTATTTTGGCCCGTGGGCCGTGTATCAAGTTGAGCCCATTATGGGCACGTCCTAGGGTTGGAGAATGACCCCAACACTCTCTTGGTCGTCCTCCCATCTATTTATATGTCTCTAGAGCCGCCACAACAGATTGGGTTTTGATAGATTGAAGTTTTAGCCACTGCTACTTCGCTTGAAGCGCGCGTGTCGACTAGATCGCCTGTCTTCTTGTTATTGGAACCCCATGATGAGGACATCACTCCTTTGGATGCACCCGCTGATCCTCCAACTGTTATGCAAGGTCCAATGACCCGAGCTCGAATGCAACAATTAAATCTAGAGGTGAGCTCGTTCTTAAGCGATCCTTTTCATAGTTTTGAGAATAGATTGCTACCTAATGATGTTATCTTACTTAGAAACATTGGAGAGGATCATAAAGCACTTGGAGAGAGGTGTGGAGGCGGAGAAGACCAGCAAGGACACCCAAGACAAGCCGGAGGCCCAGTCCAACTCGAGTTCGAGTCTGCCTCGGACTTCAGGAACAGCCTGCAGTAAAACGGACGCCCAGGACGCATACGGACTCCGTTTTCGACGATCCACATATGCATGGAAAGATAATTTTATAAGCTAACCAATGGCTTTGGTTTTACGTCCAAATTCCACCGGAGTCAACGGGAATCGTCGAAACAAGTCAGCGTCCAGAATCTGCCAGGGTACCGTCTTTTGGCCCGTTGGGCCGTGTATCGTCTTAGAGCCTGTTAGAGGGCGCGTCCAGGGGGTGTGACGACCCTTACACTATATATTCAGTAGCCGCCGCCCACGTTAGGTGGTGGGTTTTGCTTTAGATCAATCTGTATT
This sequence comes from Oryza meyeriana var. granulata, assembly GCA_003991445.1. Taxonomy (NCBI): domain Eukaryota; kingdom Viridiplantae; phylum Streptophyta; class Magnoliopsida; order Poales; family Poaceae; genus Oryza; species Oryza meyeriana. The sequence continues at coordinate 153,731 of RYFJ01000308.1, read as the reverse complement.
AGAACAGTCGCCGTCATCGGTTGTGAAACCCCAACTTCGAGTGCTTAATCATTCATCTGCAATTGTCACTTTAATTGAGTTGCGTACTTTCGGGTTCTTGCTTGTGTTCTTCGTTTCGCAGGCAGGGATTAGCCTTCTTGGCGAGGTCAACCGGATTTGTGACACGGTTGATAACCAGAGGAATCGTGGTGCTAAGGTTGCAGGAATCGGATCTTCTGATCTGAAGCCGGATCGGTGTGTCGCGTTCCACCAAAAACGAAAGCTATCTATCTGACGGAAGATTGGGAACCCCGTTCACCATCACCCCACCTCTTGTATTTTCAGATTGAAACTTCATATTTGATTTAGTAATTCAGTGCTTGTTTAACTCGCTCTTGCTTGTTCTATGATTGCTTGCAGGACGAGAGCCCTCGTGGCCGGTTGATCGCACTCCATAAGATCGCGTTCACCTTCTGGAATCGGTGTATCGGTCGCTAAGGCGCAACATCACGGATAGTTGTAGTCGAGCCGTGAACGTCGGTTTCTTCCACCAATCGTGATTACCTTCTCCATCGAAAGATCGGGTCCGAACCTTGCATCAGTTTGCATTAGGAGAATGGGAATAACGATCCTTTATATGATACGGAAAGCGAAGAGAATAGACTGCTACATACTAAGTTGGTTATTCGTAGATTTTTACCTTCTTGGAAAATAGGAATGGGGATTGGCAGGGCATCTACTATCAACTAGTTACATGGGCACTGGTGATACACCCCAGGATACCTTACCTATTTAGACATTTAAGCCTCGCTGCACGCCTTCCCAACGAGCCAAAACTATGCCTAGTGATGTGACCATGACACATATGGATACAACCATTACTCACATCATATATCAACAAGGAAAGGGATTCGCGCAGGCTGGATTTGGACTGCAGGACAGCACCAACTTGTGATGGCCGCCACAACTTCATACGAACTCCGATTTGGGAGTTCTAGTACTTCACGGAAAGCTTATCAAGTCTACTTTCCAACAGATCTAGATTCATGCTCATATCTAATGAGGACATCCCTTCCATGGATACAACTCATTCACCACAGGGACCACTTACTCGAGCTCGTGCTCGTCAACTTAATTACCAGGTGAATTCATTCCGAGGTTCATATATTATTGAGAATAGTCCACTACCTAATGCAAATGATTTAATTGTGATTAGGAATCTGGGAAAGGATGAAGGAAAGGGACCAAGTCAAGCAAGAATTCGAGATGGACTCGTTTTGGAATCAGATTCAGACTACTGTGATGGTACCAAGCTCAAACGGGCATAACTTCCTCATACGGACTCTGTTTGGGATGTTCTTGCACTTTGTGGAAAGCTTATGAAGTCTATTTTCCAATGGATCTAACCTCATCTTCAAATTCTATCTGGGCCGGCCGCAATCATTAAAACAATCCACGTTGGTTCCTAAATCCGAGTCAAACGGGTGCTGCGCCATCCCCACTTGGGCCCATGGGCCTTGTAATCCTAGGCGTGCGCGTGGGACGTCCCTCCCTGGTCGTCACCCTATTTAAGTGCCGTCGCCTCCCTTGTTACGACTTGGATTTCGTTGCGTTTAGGTTTAGCCCTTGTGCAAACTTCTGTTCTTCAGTTGTGTCGGACGACCACCTGTCAAGACAGTTTCGGGATCCCAACTTTGTATCCGCAATACAATTTATGCTTCATTCATATTTCAATGTAGATTGCCTACGTCCTATTCTTGCTAGTTCTTCGATTGCTTGCAGGAATTGAACTTTGTGTTCAGGTTGATCTCACCGCCAGCGGGGTCAATAACATCTCAGAGTTGGTTCAGCACGCTTCTTAGCATCTAAATTCACATTTTCAGAAATAGGGATAGGCAATAAATCAATAGGAGCACGAGGAGTAAAGCCATATACGACCTGAAAAGGGTTCATCTTTGTGGTAGAGTGCAGCGATCGATTGTAAGCAAATTCTACATGTGGTAGACATTCTTCCCACATCTTCAAGTTTTTCTTCAAGATAGCCCTCAACATAGTTGATAGCGTGCGGTTGACAACCTTAGTTTGTCCATCTGTTTGGGGATGACAAGTAGTAGAAAACAGCAGCTTGGTGCCCAATTTCGCCCACAACGTGCGCCAAAAGTGACTCAAAAACTTCGCATCTTGATCTGAAACAATGGTATTGGGCACTCCATGTAGTCGAACAATCTCTCTGAAAAACAGATCAGCAACATTTGTAGCATCATCGCTCTTATGACAAGGTATAAAATGTGCCATTTTAGAAAATCTATCGACTACAACAAAAACACTATCTCTCCCCTTCTTCGTTCGAGGTAATCCTAAAACAAAGTCTATTGAAATATCCTCCCAAGGCACGCTAGGTACAGGAAGAGGCATATATAACCATTGCTCACATCATATATCAACAAGGAAAGGGTGGAGATCAACAAGGAAAGGGATTCGCGTAGGCTGGATTTGGACTGCAGGACAGCACCAATTTGTGATGGCCGTCATGACTTCATACGAACTCCGATTTGGGAGTTCTAGTACTTCACGGAAAGCTTATCAAGTCTACTTTCCAACGGATCTAGATTCATGCTCATATCTGCTCAGAATCATCTGTAATTGTTATTTTAGTGACGAGAGGTCTCATGTTTAAGGTGCTGCGTCACTGCTTTTGGGCCGTAGGCCCATGTATCAAGTTGGGTCCATTAGGGACGCGTCCTAGGGTTGGAGAATGACCCCAACACCCCTGTGGTCGTCCTCCCATCCTATTAATACCTTTAGAGCCGCCACAAACAGATTGGGTTTTGTTTAGATTAAAGTTTAGCCATTGCTATTTTTCCGGGTAAAGCCGTGATCGGTTAGATCACCGTTTTCCTGTTACAGAACCCCACCTTATCATTTGTATTCAATTCTTATTTGCAATATTAGATTGCTTTTATCTTGTTCTTGCTCGTTTCTTCGATTTGCTTGCAGGAATAAGGTTGATCTGCACCGGCACGATCAACAACCCTCGGAGAGGTGTATCGATCGCTAAGGCGCAACAACACAACGTCTCGTACAGTTGTAGTCGGGTCGTCAACGTTTCTCCCAAATCGTAGTTATCTTCAACTCACCAAAAGATCAGGCCACCCCTGCTCCTATCACCTAGGCCTCGGGCTTAGGAACTATACTACAACTAGTTTTGTATAGAAAACCTAGAAATACCCATATTCCTTTAACCTTCGCGAAGAAGTTCGTTAGCTCCCCCTATGTCATACTCCTAAAGAAGTTGTAATAAAATGTGCTAATCCAGGTCCGCGGCATAAAATAGAATAAATTGAGCTTTTGTATCTTTCCTCCCCAAAGCCTTAAGAGCACTCCCGAAAGCTATATTACTTGGTTACTGAGCTAGGCGCATAGTCGTCAGAAACCTTAGAGAAAAAAAGCAGAAAAAGAAAAAGGACAAAATTTATGGAATGTAGTGCTAGCCAACGACCGCTGGGACCTTGGGATGGCTTCTAAATAAGGGATAAGATTGGTTTTTTAGTTGGATGTGCTATTTAGATTTCTATTCAATTGACGTCAGTATTGTAAGCTTATACAAAGGCCGCAGGCTTTCTTGCAAACCTCGATCCAGCTACAGCTGGCAAGTTTAGGCAATGCACGCTTTTCTATAAGCTTCTTAACTCGGTAAACTTCTTCTGGCATCTGAGCTTCTGTGTATACATTTGCTAACAGCACAGAATTCCCAGGAGTCTTTCCCGCACAAAAGAGAGCACGCCAACTCAGCATACTTGATATGGGGAGCGCCCGACCTTCTCGACGTAGAATCTGGATACACCGTGCAATCTCACGAATTGGATGAACAACACGCTACCCGTGCAACGCAACTTTCACCTCGAATTCGCACAACCACACGCTTTGATAGATTGATCCACTAGACCACGCAAGGGTGGACCTATTGAACCCTCAATTCCCTGGAAGGAAAAGCAAGAACAATCTTTGGCAGAACTCCCAATTCCCCTCTCTAGATTGGCGGCGGCGGCACAAACCCTAGGAGAAGAACAAGAGCAATGTTTACATCTGAATAAACGTGGTCTCTCTTGGTTTGGTCGAGTACATGGACATATATACATCCCTAACTTTTGGAAACAAACTAGGACTCAATCTGATAACTACAGATTACATGCGGCTGATTGTTTCGGTCATTGCGGCTTAACCATAGCGAATCTGGTGGCCCCTGAGTACAACCTGGATCGGGCTCGATGTCAGCTTTCCAACAAGTACTCAAACGTCGAAATTGGAGTCCGTATAAGGGCGTTTGGGCCGAATTAATTTGGACTGCTCCAACAACTAATCCGAGTCCGAGTTGGGCCAAATCTGAATTTGCTTCTATTTCCTTGTGAGGGAAGGGTTGAATTCGTGTAGGCCTTTCAGGTAAAGTCCTCCTCCACTTGTAATAGGAACCCATCTTCCCCATTAAGCAATTGGACCAATACGAATAGATCTTGCTCAACTCCTGCAAATAGTTAGGCTTGCCGTCAAGGTTGATGTAGACTTCACCGTGCTTTCCATGCATCGATCTGGACGCCGCCACTAAACATAGCGTTGGGCCAGCAAGCTCCTCCTCTCGTTTTCCAATCTCCAATGATGCAACTTCCTCAAACCTAAGCACAAGCAAGGTACAACTATTAGGAAGCAAACTATTCTCACGGATATCATAATTAAAAGTACTTAGGAACAGATTCACCTTGTTTTGAATTTCCCATGCACGTGCTCGTGTGATAGGTCCTCTATATGTATTGTCGACACTTGGATCTGGAGCAGCAGCAGTAGATGAAGAATGTGAGGAGTTAGGCTGATCCTCATCAATACTCCACATGGCCGTATTTCCCGCACGCACCCACGATCGAAGAGTTACCCTATTTTACTATCCCCCAGTGATTTCTTTGAACTTAGATCTAAAATGAGTATTTACTATGCGGTCGAGATTGACGGCGAAGACTGCATGAAAATGGAGCCTTTCTCAACTTTACTTTATCTTCCGCACCTAGGCTTGATTGGCTGAAGCTCCATGTCATGACTGAATAAAGCAAGGGAGTCTCTATCCAGTTCATTACGTCTTTCTCTTACTGATCTAGGATCAAGGGCTCCCTTCTCTGTGTCTACCAATAAAAAACAACTTTGAAGGCTATGTGCCGATCGTGTGTGTTCTCTCATCCATCTCACAGTTTGCGCCTCCTCTTTACTCAGATTAGCCTGTAGAGCATAGAACAAGTATATGCGAGTCTGAGCAATGAGCTCATCCAGAAGATTATTAACATTATCATCACTACACGCCTTCGCTACGCCCCTATTCATTTTCTTTGTTTTCTGGGGATAGCTTTTCATTTCGAAATGCATATTCTCGTAAGTAGACAAGTCAATCTCGTGAGGAGGAATTCTGCTTAGCTTTCTCTTCACTAGTCTGCTTGCGTTATCCTCCCTTTGGCTATAAGCTTATAAAGCATGGCTCCAGCCATTAGCGTGACTACCTCAAAAAGTAATAGGCCCTAGCCCAGTCTGCTTGACTTGAGAACTTCTCTATCCTTCTTCTCTACCAAGCCCCCTATGGGAAGAAGAAAACCTTGCCTTATCAGTCTCTCGTGCCAAAAGAGAAAGCTGTCCTTCCCTGGAAAATTGAGTTCTTTTTTGTTTCGTAGTAGTAGAATTTCTATAAAATAGAAGATTTCGTTGTAGAATTCTAAAATAAAGTAAGTACTTTTTTAAGTACATGCTAACCTAGTTCTGGACCTCTACATATCAAAGTCAATTTTCTTTTTTTATTCAAGATATTTAATGCAATGAAAAATTAAAGAACGATTCTCCACAGAGATATGTACATAAGGGGGATTCATAGATAATAATGCTATCCAGACCTGGAGTTTACCGATTAGGCATAAATCCATTGTCTTTTATTATGCGGCAGGCGGAAGAGAATACCGATTTAAGAGTCGTTCACTACTGCAATTCAAAATAAAAAGAGAATTCTAGTTAATGGTTCCAATTTGTTCTGAATTTTGTAGCCTATGACTAGAAATTCACTTTTTCTCCTTTTTCATTTCAATAGAAAGAAAAGGGAGTTCAAAGAACTTGAAGTAGTAGTTTCGGCAAAGAAGTTGCTTGTCCAATTCTATACCAAAAAAAAAAGTAGCACCGGATTCAATTCCAGAAAACCGGAAATCAGTTCCTTCCTCACTCAAGAAGGGCACATCGCTTCTTTAGTTTAGAGTAATCTAAATAAAAAATTAGATCTTCAAGGCATTACACTCTCTTCCTCTCTATAGGGGTTACAGGGCTATGCTCCTTCCAAGAGGGAAAGTGGGGCGATTCTTCTTCCTGTAAAGTTTCGTTTTCACATCTAGTCTTCTCTGTACACTAGTACAGCTTCCAGCTCTATGCTATGTATGGTAGTCGTTTGACTCGGGAATCCATGAGCCCAGCTTTTAGTCCGTGCTTGGCAGTTTCAGCCGTGATCCAGTCCAGCAGCCTCTTTTTGATCCAAGAGTCGCATGAGAAGCAAGCTTCTGGTTAACTTCAGTTAGTGTTAGTTAAATAGAACGGGAACCTCGTAACCATGCCAAGCCCGATCTTGGTTCCAATGCTGCAGAGAAAGGATGGGTACAAATATGGTCTTTACCCTGGCGCTGTGGAGACCGATGTTGCTGATCGAACTCATTTTCTTGCTCGTTGCACGTTAGCACGCACATCTGTTTTCTTGCTCCACTCCTGTCTAGTAAGGTTCAAGCTATAGTAGTTGGGCCTGTAGTTAATGGATATTAGAGTAAGTAACTAGCCTTCTAGGAAAAAACACTCGATTGTAGTGTAAATAGTTGACTAGTGGTGGACGTTCAGGAGTTTGACTAGCCAATGCTGAACTAGATATTGCACCATTTTTAATAATATTAGTTACTAGTGGCACTATTTCATTGAGTGACGTTATAGTATATATTTTTATTTTTTGAAGCAGATAGTGTAGTTCATTGGTTGCATCTAGTGTAAATTGCTTCCTTATAAAATAGTATATAGCTAGCTGTATAGTAGAAATGGGGTAGTGCATTGACCTTACTCAGTTTATTAGTACGCTTGCTTGCAGAGAGTAAATGGCTGTAGTGAAACTCCGTGACTAGGCGATAGCTTGAGTAGGAGGAAATAGTGGCATGGGACTAATACACTTTAAAGTATAAGTGTAAATAATGAGTTTTTAGTTCCGTAGTGGAATGGAGATTCTCATATAGAGTAGGTAGAGTAGTTGCATTTCAAGAGGATATTGTTTATAGAACATTTAGAAAGGATTATCTAGTTCCGTAGTTGTATTTGCTGGAGTAGTGTATTTCTATTTTATGGTTTGTGTCGGGGAACTCTTATTGGCACGTTAATTGCTTTCGGTCATTGCTTAACTCTTATATAGGGACTTGCTTCCTTACTAGTCAATAGGGTGGGTAGTTCTTGTCTTTCTTTCTTCAATGTCGGCTTTCCTTACTAGCACATTCCCATATAGAATGATGTGGACGTGGGTATCCCGATCTTTCGATGAGAGGATAAGTCGATTGGATGGAGCGACGTTGGCGATCCGACTACAACCGTCCAGGGACGTTGCGCCTTAGCAATCGTTACACCAACTCCAGAGGCTGTTCGCAATCTCGACGGATGCACGATCAGCCTAACCACGAGGGTAATTGTTCCTGTAAGCAATCGAGAACTAGCAAGAACAAGATGAACAAGCAACTTAATTTGCGAATAAAAGATGAAGGTTTAACTCAGAGAACAAAACGGTGGGGTTCCGAAGACGAGCAAACCGGCGATCTAACCGATCACGGGATTACACGGTAAAGTAGCGACGCTAACTTTAATCTAACAAAACCTAATCTATTTGTGGTGGCTCTAAAGGTATTAATACGATGGGAGGATGACCACAGGGGTGTTGGGGTCGTTCTCCAACCCTAGGACGTGTCCCTAATGGACCCAACTTGATACAACAACGGTGTCGCAGCACCTTAAATAGGAAATCTCTCATCACTAAAATGATGATTGTGGACGATTCTGAGCAGATATGAGTATGAATCTGGATCCGTTGGAAAATAGACTTGATAAGCTTTCCGTGAAGTACTAGAACTCCCAAATCGAAGTTCGTATGAAGTCGTGGCGGCCGTCACAAGTTGGCGCTGTCGTATAGTCCGATTCCAGCCTGCGCGAATCCTTTTCCTTGTTGATCTCCTTCCTTTCCTTGTTGACCTTCTCCATCATTGCTGAGCAACAACAACACGCGTGGATCTCCATGGTCTACATAAATTAGAGACAAACTTAGAAATGAACTCACCTAATAATTAAGTTGACGTGCACGAGCGCGAGTAAATGGCAGTGTAGGTGTGGACGTATCGTTGGAGTTGATGTCCTCATCATAGAAGTGGCATATGGAGAAAGTCGATAGTAACTCATAAAGGAGATAGCATAGAGTACACCAATACTGTAGTCAATTGAGCAACCCCCACTCACTCATCATAAGGACCAGTAGTCAATGCGAGTAGCAGATGATTGATACAGACATGAGATCACTATTTAGCCTTCGCACTTTCTTTCTAGTATTTAGAAAAGTAAATTGAAGGACTTTGCTTTGGATCAATTCCTTTGACAGTGAGTGGTTCACCACGGGAAGCACGAGCGAGACGACCGGGGGGTAATGGTTTAGGTCATTTATAATTAGCTTTTCCTTGAGAACCAACCAGAGGGAGAAGAGCGGTTGATCCCTCAATAGGGAGCACGAGCGATGCAACCAACGGGAGGACAAGCCCTTCAGAAAAGCTCGTTTGCCTTTCATCTGAGCGAAGTGATTCCTCAAGGTTAGGTTAAACAAGTGAATCATCAGTAGCAAGCACGAGAGCAAGCGATCGGAAAGGAGGAGAAAGAACCATGATAACCAGATGTCGAAGCTAGCTTTCCAGCTTGATATTAACATTTGGAATAAAAGGTCTCGTCTCTAGAGCTCGGACTATTAAAATTGGTCACAGGTAGTCCCAAGGCTTGGTCCGAAGGACACCACCGCCCGAAGCAATCCCTTCGATCGACCATCCGTTGCTTGATGAGCAGCTCTTTCTATTCTCTTGACAAAGCCGCTGTAGCTCTTTCTTAATGCCTCACTGCATGAGCTCAGAGAAGACGAATTAGACTGTCTGATAGACTACAATTCCTTTTCTTACTCGGCCAAAAAGCTATAGATTCCAAATAATAGCACATCGACTAGGGCCCAACTATTGCTTTTTTACTAATAGTTAGCAGGTGTCCTCGTAACTAATCTTATTCTGTTTAACTATTATATTAGTAGATGACCTTCCCTTCTATCAATGTGATAGGAAATCCTACTACCATCGGCAAATCATAGGAGCTAATCCTCAGGCACACATGGAATTCTAGGCTTGCCCCTACTGGTAATTCACCGTCCCGCTCTTATGGGCAGACAAAAAGATCGGATTCGAAAACTGCCTCCTCAAGTGGAGTGCCCTCGGCAGCTAGGACACACGTTGGGCACTATTTGTGGAAAGTGATGCTTGGGATGAGCAAGTGCATTTGTTGGCTTTCGAGCAGTAGCGGCAGCAGGGCGGGAGAGTTGGTTATTCAATTGATCCTCTGATGTTGGCCCTTCTGCATCATCCAGCAAGGCTCGGAAGTCTGAGCAAATAAGGTGCGGTTGATGGATAAGAGGCCTTCGATATGTTAAGGGAGAGAGGGGAGAGTCATTCTAGAGTTGGGTGGGAATCGTTGATAGAAATTTTATTCCCTGAGGTACGATAGTGTCTGAACTAAAGAAAGTGAATATGGAAAGTGAATATGGTAAAGGATACCAAGAGTAGGTTCCCTGAATGATTTTTAGGCGTCTTTTATGAGTGAATCTTATCATCACTGGCAAGTGGTATTGTATCACCGTCTTCGTCCTGAAAACATTTGCAGAGCTAAGCCAGTGTAGGCTTTGACACTACTTATATTCGCTACAAGTATTACACTTGCTTCACTACACTCTTCTCTTATGCTTCGTGCTTCGCATAGGCTAAATAAGCCGCTCATCCCTGGCGAATCCTACCCACATTGGAATGCGAAACCATTGGGGAAAGGTAAAACATATTCAATCCTAGGAGAGAAGTCACTGGTTTGATAGGACCAGGGAGAGGACCCTAATCACCTTGCCAACGAATTCAAGGCGTTAGAAAAATCATCCTACAATGGACCATAAGGACTGTGAACGAAGAAGACATCAAAATCAGGTTAGGTGGGATAAAAATAAAACCTCCTCCCATTCAAAGTTGTCTTCAAGTACCTTTTTGATTCTTTACCTAGTATGGATGGATCAACCATAGGTTCAAGTTTAGCCAAGATACGTACACGGCTAAGTGTATTAAAATCCAAGAAAGAATCAGGGCTATCTAAATCTAGGAAGGAGAAGTCCGGGTGATTGAATATGACTTTCTAACAGATTCTACTCTCCCTTAAGCGCTAGTTCTATTCACGATGGTTCAGTTTCGGGAGCAGCTAAAGTAGTTACCTAATAAAATAGATGATATTCAACGATCTACAATTATCAAAATCTTCTTATAGAAGTCTAGTTCTTTCTTCTTTAGAAAAGGAAGTCTTGCGTTGCGAGCCAATCTTCAAACTGTTACGGAGAAGTCGTTTACTGATTAGCTGCTTGAACGTGGAAATATTTCAGCATATCTGCTCTTAGGTTAGTACAAGAACTCGACTCTACTCGTGCTATAGTCGAGGATGTACTTATACTACCCTAAAGAGGGATCAATTAATGGGGTGCATTTTTTTTAAGGCAATTCTAGGCAAAACCTTGAATCACAGGGTTTGTTCCTGGCAACCCAGCATTCTTTATCTTGGCATAGATTGGTGTGATGGGACGGATGCCGTGAAAAAGCTTTTTTCTTTGACCGGAATCGATAGGTGTGAACCCATCTAGGATGAGTCAAACATAGGGAGAAGGGCCTCCTGGCAATATCCGGCATACTAGTAATCGATTATTTGGCCTTTTGCGATCGAACAACCTATGAACAGTTGTAGCCTACATAACCTACCTACCCAGACCAAGGGAAGAAGGTATCATATCACTGTAGTTCTAGACCCCTCTTTTTCAAATAAAGGAAGTGACAACGTTTGCCCGAAGAGGTTGAATCAATAGTAAGAATAATACCACCTAGGCACAGAATCCGAAATAACAATTAGGAATAGGACTAGGAGAATGAGGTCTAATTAAATTAACGGAGTAAAGCAGTAATTGGGCTTAGTGCTCCGATTGCCTTAGGACTAGGACTGATAGGTAAATGCCCCTTACTCAACCAATGAAGGTGGGTAGGGCTTTTCTTTCTTTTGTTTAGGATTGGCAAGAGGATGGCTGCCTCGGCTGCAAAGCTGTTCGAGAATGGACTCTTATCACTACAGGGACGCGAGAGAAATTCCTTGAAGGGAGTATTAAAGGGATGGGGCATTACCGGTGTTAGCGACGAAGGGATTGTTTGCAAGAGAAGGTTGCCCTGTTAAGATACGAACAGGGAGCATGCCATGCATAATAATAATAAAAAGGCAGAGAAGAGGATTGAGGGACAGAAGGAGCTGGAGGCCAACAAGGAATAGAAGAAGCTGTTCCACTCGTAGCTTTTCTTCTTTGTTTAAAGCTTCACTCACATTTTGGGAGCGGATGCTGCTCAAGCTAAAGATATGCCCCCAACTCTTGAACAGCTCTCACTTGCTTTGGCCGATAGCTTAGATGACCGACCGTTCGGCATGGTTACCAATGATTTAACAGTAGGCCTCTTGTTTGGTGAGCCAGCTGCCTTTACCCAAGGATGAAGGTAGTAGAACAAAGAGGAGCCGCATCTTTTCCTGGCCGGAGAGGAATCAAGGTCCATCTCATTAAAGCCGAACATTTAGTCTCGTTCCCGATAGCAATAGGGAACATCTGATCTTGTTTGGTTTTTCTTTCAAGGATTTTGTCTTTCTTGCAATTCTGTGAACTTTGAATGCATCATTTCCTCCATTTCTCGGAACTTATCACGGAATTTGGACCCACTAGGACTCGGCAGGATTTCTAGTAAATCAAGCTCTCAGGGGTGGAAGCCAGCCCCCACTACTCAATGTTATCACCCTGCAGGATTCGACAATGGATTTGTCTTCCTCAGTCTCTTCGAACTTTTCCAATCCTGCTATTTTCCCCCAATCTTCAGGAGTAATATGATCCCTGAGGGTCAATCCTTTCCCTTCCCCCCTTTGCCCTTGAAAATGAAAAATCACTACCAATGCAAAAAAAAATGAAATGAACAATTGCTACTTCTTTATTAAATTACACCAAAAAGAATGTAAGTGAAAACAAAGAGCCAACATAAAACTTAACTACCCCTTGCCCTCCCACTAAACCCTTCTTTCTATACAAAAAAAAGGAAGAGCGCACCAAAACAAAAAAGAATAAAGAAAAAATTCTGCAACTTATGTTCTCATTGCAGTGGCACCTGTTAAAGTGGTGGCAAGAAAGAAAAGACCAAAAAGAAGGGTTTTTTAATACCTCTGACGAACTGAACCAAGTAGTCTGATCATCCTTGCCCGTCCCCCTCTTCTATCAACCGTTGAAAGAGCATCGCCTAGGAATGAACCATATCGATCCAAGGTTGCAAGGAAAGAAGAAAGGTAAACCAGACCATAGGAATCTTCTGATGAAGTCAATCAGAGAGGATGGTTAGGTAAGCGCTTCGATCCCATTCGGTTCTTCTCGCTAGCGCGTTTCCTCTTGTGTTTCTCGACCTAGCTCTTATCTGTCTGGTTTCGGCTTTTATAGGAAGAGCCAGGGGCCGACGATGGCGCCGCCAGCCCCGGCCGTAGGCGGTACCGGGGACGTGCCGATGGCGCCACCGCGTCCCGCCACGCCCCCGCCATCGCCGAGTGCGGTGGTGAATATGGAGGCCGCGGCGGCCACGCCAGAGTGGGCCCTCGCGGAGCCGACTGAAGTCCCTGCTACGGAGGGAGTAGGGGACGCCAAGGCCCGGCCGTCTCCCGCGAGGGGGGAGCGGGCCCTGGTCCTTTTTGCTGCCCAGCGAACAGGCGCGGCGTGCGGACGCGAGACGCTGCACACCGCGCTGGGGCAGCTAGTGGTCACCGCCGGCGAAGTACAGGTGGCAGCCTGTCAGGAGCAGCGCGAGTCCGCCCGGGTCCGGGCGGAACTCGAGAGCGGGCGAGCAGCGATCACAGTGGCGATGGAGGGGCTCACCGCCTGTATGGTCACCACCGAAATCTTCGTGGCGACCCGCCGGCAGGAGGTCAAGGCGGCGGAAAGGCGCATAGCCCAACTGGAGGCTGCCGCCAAGCTTGCTGCCGACGAGGCCTCCTGTGCCCAGTTCGAGATGGAGGCGCAGGAGAAGGAGATGTCCTTCCGGGAGGACCGCCTCCGGGGCAAGGACGCCGGTCTCGCGGCCCCGGAGCGTGAGATCAGCGCGCGGGAGGAAGCCGTGGTGATCAGCGAAGAGGCCGCCAAGCTTTCCGGCGCCATGGTCCAGGACGGCATGAGCCGCCTCTTGAGCAAAGAGAAGAGCCTGGTGTCCTGGGAAGAAGACCTCGAAGAGCGGGAGGCCGACCACCGGCGCGAGGCAGAGCAGGCGAAGATGCTGGCCGCCGACGTGGACGCCAAAGCCAAGGCTCTCGGGACGCGAGAGGCGACCTTGGAGGACAAGTGATATGCACACGCCTATGCAACACGTGTGGCAAGTTGTTGTGGCCCGATCTTCTCGAAGGATCCGCGAACTTGATAACTTGTCGCTGCGTGACCTGGTGAAGAGGCAATCCACAGCGAGGCTGCCCACGCGACGAACTACCGAGACAATCACCCTTCCACGTACCGACGAAACAGCCCACGCAATCACGCCGTATAGACGCGAAGGCACAAACTGGGTGAACCGCAGTTCGGCGTTCTACAACTCCCTCAGGAATCGAAAGAACAAGTTTGCAAGTCTCTCAAGACTCACGCTGGAACAAGAACTCAAAGAGTTGGTGTTTCTGAAATTGCAATCTCCAAGTTACTGTTCACATCACCCATTACAGGGATATATAATACTAGTGGAGTTTCAGTTTGGAAGAAATAAATGAGAACATGTAGTGGGAAATTGTAACACTACTTTTATTAATAGCCAGGCCTAGTGGGACGCATGGATGGTTGGCATTCTTCTGCATGCATGCTGGAACGTGTGTGGATAGCAACCTGGTTGTTGGCTGCATGCATTCCTAACTTCCGAAATATTTGCTTGCACTCCAACGGCTGTTATTCATGGTAGCTGAATGTTCTTTTCTCTCTCTTGCACGTCCAGGTTCCTTGCTTATATTTGGCGGGCAGAATCCATCATCATCCCATGCTTGTTCGTGTACTCCATCATTCCTGAGAACATTGAAACAAGTACTCAAAAGTATAGGCCCATTCAACATAATCTGATTATTAAGCATAAGGTTAGCGTTCACCTGAGAATGAATTTCCTTCTCCAATTGTTTAGCTCTACTCCTTGTAATCGGACCAGCTATATCAAGTGTAGTTTCATTTGGAGATGAGTGAATGCTAGGAATGTCCTCATTAGCCTCCCCCTCTTGAGAAGGAGTCGTCCTCGACTCAGGCTCACCAACAAATGGAAGCAAGTCTTTGACATTGAATGTTGTACTCACATTGGAATATTCCAATGTGAGTACAACATTCAATGTCAAAGACTTGCTTCCATTTGTTGGTGAGCCTGAGTCGAGGACGACTCCTTCTCAAGAGGGGGAGGCTAATGAGGACATTCCTAGCATTCACTCATCTCCAAATGAAACTACACTTGATATAGCTGGTCCGATTACAAGGAGTAGAGCTAAACAATTGGAGAAGGAAATTCATTCTCAGGTGAACGCTAACCTTATGCTTAATAATCAGATTATGTTGAATGGGCCTATACTTTTGAGTACTTGTTTCAATGTTCTCAGTAATGATGGAGTACACGAACAAGCATGGGATGATGATGGATTCTGCCTGCCAAATATAAGCAAGGAACCTGGACGTGCAAGAGAGAGAAAAGAACATTCAGCTACCATGAATAACAGCCGTTGGAGTGCAAGCAAATATTTCGGAAGTTAGGAATGCATGCAGCCAACAACCAGGTTGCTATCCACACACGTTCCAGCATGCATGCAGAAGAATGCCAACCATCCATGCGTCCCACTAGGCCTGGCTATTAATAAAAGTAGTGTTACAATTTCCCACTACATGTTCTCATTTATTTCTTCCAAACTGAAACTCCACTAGTATTATATATCCCTGTAATGGGTGATGTGAACAGTAACTTGGAGATTGCAATTTCAGAAACACCAACTCTTTGAGTTCTTGTTCCAGCGTGAGTCTTGAGAGACTTGCAAACTTGTTCTTTCGATTCCTGAGGGAGTTGTAGAACGCCGAACTGCGGTTCACCCAGTTTGTGCCTTAACGTCTATACGGCGTGATTGCGTGGGCTGTTTTGTCGGTACGTGGAAGGGTGATTGTCTCGGTAGTTCATCGCGTGGGCAGCCTCGCTGTGGATTGCCTCTTCACCAGGTCACGCAGCGACAAGTTATCAAGTTTGCGGATCCTTCGAGAAGATCGGGCCACAACAACTTGCCACACGTGTTGCATAGGCGTGTGCATATCATCTGGTATCAGAGCTTCCGTTGACTTGGTAGGATCTTTCTTGCTTTTGGTAGGATAGATTTTTATATACCTACAGTCCACATATAGCCAAATAGAAAACCTACAGTCTCTCATTTGTGCCTGATTTGTAGTTTGCATTAAAGAGTTTTCAATCCTTTGAGACTTGTCTAGTTGCTGAAATTTTTCTTTTCCACATCGTTCTAACTTTCACCCTTGATCTGATCGCCAATTGCTTGCTGAATATATATTAAAAAAAACCCACCGTCCCACCCTTGCTTGCTTTTTACCCGCCACAAATTCCCACCCTTTCCACCTGAGTTTTCTTGTTCTTTGTGATGCGCCACCCCTCTATGTTGTCTTTGCTGCGCCCCCTTAGTTGAAAGTTGTGCTATGTTTGTCTCAAAAGATATCAAAAAAAAAAGAGTATATAAAAAAAACGAAGAAGAAGAAACAAAAGAGACTTGTGATCAGCACGCCAAAAGGGGCTTGAGCAGCACTTTGGTTGGTGCTAGTTGTTTCCACTTCTTCCATCTAGTTCCTTTCTTTTGCATCTTTTTCTTTTTATTCAGCAACTTAGACTTGTGTTTCTCTTTTGGATTATTATTCGGTTTTGCATCACTACATTTCAGCACACTATTTTTCCATTTTATCCCCACCAAGCTCCACTAAAAAGCACCGTGAGCTGTTACACCGTCGTCTCTGGTACAATCACTCTTCCACTACAGATTGCAGCCCCGGTTCTCACCCTTTCAGGAAGAGAAAGAACTTGTTGAGTAAGTGGTGAGGGACGATGCGTTGAACGTCGGGACGATGCAACTCCACCTACCGTCAGGATTTATTATGGAATTGAATAATTGTTATTTTGTTCCTAGCTTAAGTCGAAACATTGTGTCACCTTCATGTTTGATGAAGGATGGTTATTCTTTTGCGAGTAAAGACAATGGTTGTGTTATCTCTAAGAACGACATGTTTGTGGCTTTTGCATCCATTGTGAATGGGTTATTTATTTTAAAATCTTGATGATGCACCTGTCTGTAATATTAATGCTAAAAGGCCTCGGCTTAATGAGTTAAGTCCTACTTATATGTGGCATTGTCGTTTAGGTCATATAAGTGAGAATCGCATGAAGAAGCTCCATTCTGATGGGCTTTTAACCTCGTTTGATTTTGAATCATACGAGACATGTGAGGCTTGCTTGCTGGGAAAGATGACTAAGGCGCCTTTTACAGGTTTTCCTGAGAGGGCGTCTAACTTATTGGAACTTATACATACTGATGTATGTGGACCAATGAGTACGACAGCTAGAGGCGGATTCCAATACTTCATAACATTTACTGATGACTTTAGTAGATATGGCTATGTCTACTTAATGAAACATAAATCTGAGACATTTGAAAAGTTCAAAGAATTTCAGAATGAAGTAGAGAATCAACGTGGCAAGAAAATTAAGGCCTTGCGATCTGATCGTGGAGGCGAATATTTGAGCCACGAGTTTAGCAATCATCTAAAGAGTTGCGGAATTGTTCCACAGCTTACGCCACCTGGAACGCCTCAGAGAAACGGCGTGTCCGAGCGACGTAATCGGACTTTGTTAGACATGGTTCGGTCAATGATGAGCCAGTCGGACCTACCTTTATCATTTTGGGGATACGCTCTAGAAACAGCTGCTGAACATTAAATAGGGTACCGTCTAAGTCCATAGTTAAGACACCATATGAGATGTGGACTGGTAAGACTCCCAGTTTGTCTTTTCTGAAAATTTGGGGTTGTGAAGTTTATGTCAAAAGACTTACGTCAGATAAACTAACACCCAAATCGGACAAGTGTTTTTTCGTGGGATACCCGAAGGAAACTTTAGGGTATTATGTCTACAACCAATCAGAGGGCAAAGTGTTTGTTGCTCGAAACGGTGTTTTCTTAGAGAAAGAGTTTCTCAAAAGAGAGAAAAGTGGACGGAAGGTGTATCTTGAAGAAGTTCAAGATGAGCCAATAGGAAAGGACTCTACGAGTGATGCTAATGTAGCAGAACAAGTTGAGATACCCGTGGCAACAGAAACACCGCCGCAACCACGAAGGTCAGCAAGAATCCGTGAGTTGCGTGGAGATTTGTTATTGTTAGACGATGACGAACCTGCGACTTATGCGGAAGCAATGATGGACCCAGATTCCGAGAAATGGCAAAGTACCATGAGATCCGAGATAGATTCCATGGGAGACAATCAAGTTTGGAACTTGGTTGACCCGCCTGATGGGGTTAGACCCATAGAGTGCAAATGGATCTATAAAAAGAAAAAGGATATGGATGGAAATGTTCACGTCTATAAAGCTCGACTTGTTGCAAAAGGTTTTCGACAAGTTCAAGGAATTGACTACGACGAGACATTCTCGCCAGTAGCGATGCTTAAATCTATCCGGATCATTCTAGCAATAGCTGCTTATTTCGATTATGAGATATGGCAGATGGATGTTAAAACAGCCTTTCTAAATGGAAATTTGGAAGAGGACGTGTATATGATACAGCCCGAAGGTTTTGTTGATCCAAAGAATGCTGGAAAAATATGCAAGCTTAAGAAATCCATTTATGGGTTAAAGCAAGCATCTCGAAGTTGGAACATTCGTTTTGATGAAGTGGTCAAAGGGTTTGGCTTCCGTCAGAATGAAGAAGAACCTTGTGTTTACAAGAACAAAAGTGGGAATGCTGTTGTATTTCTAATCTTATATGTGGATGACATATTATTGATTGGAAATGATATTCCAATGTTGCAATCTGTAAAGAATTCACTGAATATATAGTTTTTCTATGAAGGATTTAGGAGAAGCGACATATATTCTGGGCATAAGGATCTATAGAGATAGATCTAAGAGGCTTATAGGATTAAGCCAAGATACGTACATAGACAAGGTGTTGTTGACGCCGAAAATCGCCGGGTCCCGGTTCGGCGTCTGGGTGACACGCGAAGGCCTGGGAGATTTGCTTCACTCCAGTGCAGGTCCTAAAGTTTGAGGTTCGTAGGCGTGCAGTCATTTGACCTGTAATTGACAAGGAGGAAAATGTTAGATCAATGAGCCAATCGCTGGAAGCCGATCTAGACTCGTTTCATCAGCCGATGGCTGATGCACACTGTAGCACTTACACCATCGGCTTAGGTCCGATGACGGCAAGAACAATAATGTAATAAACAAATGTCATGCTAGCCGATCATCGAAGGGATATTCGAAAACCGGCTATAAGCTAGATAAGTAAACAAGTATAATACATAAATATCAAATAGATCCTAGCTGATCATGATCTAGTGTTTCGGTGTTGTTATGAAGGTATGCCAGCACCGGGCCCTTGCTCCAAGATCTTCGTCGCTATCCGGGCCCATATACTGGTCCTTACCCGGGCTCATGCCCGGGCCCTTACCTGGGGTCGTGCCGGGAAACCTGCTTGTACTTGTGCTTGGATCGGTAGAATAAACCATCGGCTAGCCCTTAACGATTGTGACAATAATACAGGCAAGAACATATAATAAAATATGCAATAACGCAAAATGATAAATAGTTGATAAGCTAGCGCGCTTAACGAAGCGAACACAGGATAAAACAACAAATAATGTAGTCGGCTTTAACAGGTAACTTATCGGCTAAGCGTCCGATAACACCATCGCACAAACCATCGGCTTATTAAGAGTAAAGCTATTATGTCAGTCTAGTAGATCGGACTAACCGTTGCAGCACAGACCGATAACGATAACAATGCCTCAATGAGCCGATAGATATAATGCGATCGTGATGAAAATAACTTACCGGCTATGCACTCCGATAAACGTCTGCACACGATGCATCGGCCTGCAGGATCGACTTATCACTAGCAGTTCAGTAGGTCGGACTAACCGATGCAGCACGAACTGGTGATAATCGCTCCAGCAAGTCGATACAGCTGTGCACACGTGATGTGATATACCTAATCAATCTATGAGATCAAACTGAACTGATGCAGCATAGATAAAGTAAATATATCGTGGGTAAGCCGACTACCATAAACAACTAGAATATCGGACTAACCGAGGAAGTCCTAGCGATTGGTAGTCGGTGTGACGAGACTTACCCTCTCGCAGGAGTTCGGACCTAACCGATGCAGCCCGGCTCGAGAAGCAGGATCCCGTCAAAGGGGTGGCGATGCGCCGAGTTTGTATTTGATCGTTGTGATGATTACAAGGTCCCCGGGCATACGTTATATACCCGAGTTACATGAGTCTTATAGGACACCGATATATGATTTCCTATTATAACAGAAAACGCTAACGAGGCCTGACCGGACACGAGGTCAGGTTTCCTAAAAGAGATAAACTTTTCTAATAACTATAGTAATTAACTGCCACGCGGTCTTCACGGCTCCTTCTCAGACTCGGTCTGCTTCTTGGATCAATTTCCATTATCCGACTGCAACGTCCTCTTGACCGAATCTGATACAGGTCTTACCAAATTTTGGCGTTAACACATGCCCCCAATTTCGGAGTTTCTTCTGTAGGATTCCGAAATTCTTCCAACTTTGGGCCTCTAGATTTCTCATACCGAGGCGGCCCAAGATAGCCCACTTGCCATAAATGTTTGAAACAGTGCCAAGGCCTCAATTCCCGCTCGGCTGTCATACCTTTATAAAACGCTTCGTCTTCTTGCCCTCTTTTTTATACTTTCACATACCAGAGCACCACCGCTTCATCTTCCAATCCTCACAAGCTCTAGCGAATCTAGACGAATATCGCAACTTCTCTCCGTCCGTCGACCCTGCAACCTCTCCTATTCCGGATGGCAACAGCATCTGCAATTCCTGAGGTAATCTTCTCACCCGGTTTTTTTCCCCAATCTGCAATCTGTACGAACCCGATTTGCCATGTTCTTCACTGTTCTTTCGTCGTGTTCTTGTCTACTGTAGCATCTCAGAGCCCAGATCCTGATTCGGCCGCGATTACCCTGCTTTTTCTATCATGGCCCATGGGCAGCGAAGATCCACCGATTTCATCAGTGCCGAAACCCAACGCACCCTTCAAGACTCGGCCATGTTGGTCAGTGACTGGACCAACAGCTTCAGGTCTGGCCGAGCAGATTGCCCGGATGGAGAGACTGGTACATCAGAGTATCGGCTGCAAAGAGGATCTATTGGGAAGAATCTCACATCGGCCACTGCATCAACCTCTCCTTGGCCGATATGGAAAGGAATGAATCTCTGCTCGCATCGGCCTCGTACTTCTGGTCTGATGCTCTCAATGCTTTCTGTTTGGTCATGGGCCGATGACCCTACTCTGCTGGATGTGACCATGCTCACTGCCTGGATACTACAAGCTACATCAATCCTTCAAACTCCGGTTCAAGCTGCCCACCGGCTTCAAACAAAAAACATCGGCGGCTGGTCTAGGTATATATCTCTTCACAACAAAGGAACTGGACCGGTTGATGATCGGGAGCATGTCGCTTTTCTGAACTTGTGGTTAGAACGGTTCGTCTTTGGTGGCGCAACCTCGGCCCGACGACCAACATGCAATGCCTGGCAGAGTGCTTGGCCGATAGGAAACAAATTCCGTTAGGGCACTATCTCCTTGGCGCACCTACCAGCTGCTTCATCAGGTGGCAACTAAGCTATCGGCCGCCAGCCCGTCGGCCACATTGGGGTCCTTGGTGGTTCGTACAGCTCTGGCTTAATGTTTACACCTCCAAGGCCATCCCAGAAACTTCCCTCCTCAAGCAATCCTTCCCAGCTGATTACCCAGAAGATCAAGACCCATCTACCGCCGATGCATCTCTATGGGTGAGGCTGCATCGGCCCTTTCTGGCGGCAAGATATCCCCTGCTGAAGTTAGTCAGTGGTTCAAGGGGTTTTATTATGGCTTTACCAGGGATGCTACTCTTTGGTTTGCTTACAATGACGCATCATCATTCGAGATGCCTTCCAACTTTGATCCACTCAAAGCTCTGAACGATGATCAATCTAAAGCCATATTCCTATCGGCCATCAGTCTTGCTGCTGCACGGCTTTTCTCTGGGCCGAACTCAACCATCGTATGAGTTCTACACCCATCAACAGCTCCCGTCAACTCGGCCTTGGCCAGCTTCCGATCGGCCTGTTCTTCACCGACAAACTCCAGGCTCGGGCACGGTCAGCAGCGCCCTGGAATATGATCGGCTGCGGTCTTTGACAGACTCCCTCCTGCTAGGCGCTGCCACCGAGGTGTACGTCTGCACTGCAACACCAAGCCTTTTGTCCGATGGTGGTCGGAATGGAAAAACATCTGTTCTGCTTAGCGCCCACTTGTTATTGCTCCCGTCTGGACGCCGACTATGTTGAATCTGACAACGAGGTAACTCTTGCAAGCTTCAAATATCATCCTCAATCGTCTCTGACCTTGCTTTGCAGGCCGCCAGCGTCGAGCCCCATCAACAAGCAACAGGGTCGGCCAATTCTGTACCAACCCTCATCAGCCGCTCCGAACTTAGGCGCGACGCTCCATCTCCATCGGCTCTTCTCAAGGCCTCGGCCGATGGGACAAAAGCGGAAGAAGTTAGCGCATCGCCTCTTTGAAGAAGCAGAAGACCGATGCGATGTCGCTGCTCCAACGCCACCTTCTCCTCAAGCAACATCGGCTCCCATCCCTCAGGTATGCGCCAAATTTGTTATCGTCATTATCCACTCTCTCATTTATTTTACCAAATCCTTTTCAGCTTGGGTCATCGGCTCCAGAACTCAACATTCTTCTGACATCCTTCCAAGTGCCGAACGATAGCTTCTCCAGCTCCCCTCTTTCAGCACCAAGTCTCCAGCCATCGACGAGACTGCTTCTATTCCATCGGCTGACATCGGCCCTCTGAAGAACAACCCACTCATCCTACGAAGCCGATGTTACCGATCTGCCGACGTCTTCTCAGGTAACTTTGTCATGCTCGTACTTTGCTTCTAATCTCTTATTGATCACCTTTCGATACCAATTTGCAGTCCTTGACCGACTTGTTCTCCTTCGACATCGGTCAATATCTGGAGGTAGAAGAAGCCACCAGTGCAGCCTCCAAACCGTCCTTCTCAGCCGATGTGCGCGAGTATTTAACAAGCATCATCAGTCGGCTGGAAAATCCAATCGATGCACTGGTAGAAGACTGCGGGCCAATCCGAGCAAGATTTGCAGACATCGAACACCACCTGCCCGAAGAGCTCGTTGATGCATTGACCCCCGCAGCATACTGGAGTCTCATAGGTTTAAACTTATCAAGCTCAGACAGCGTATAGCCGATCGTGCTGACCAACAGAAGATAGCCAAGACATCCAAACGATCGGCTATCAGCCCAGATAGACAAGAAGAAACTTGATGACATGGCAGCTGTCCCCAAAAACTTCAATCCAAGCTAAATCAACTGAAGAAAAAGGAAGCCGATTTGCTGGGAGAACTTGAAAAGTTCGCAAGGATCTTGAAGACACAGAATCCAGCTCATCGGCCTGCGCAAGCCATCCAAGATCAAGAAGCCAAAGTCGCAGCAGCAGTGCGCCAAGTCATCCATCGGCGCAAAAGCTTGAAAGTCATCCCAGGCTCTGATGAAGACGATATCCGGGCCATCAATGAAATTGATCAGATCGTCTGCGCGCAATCGAAACTATCCGAAAGTTTTTGTAAGCCTTAAACCTTTATAACTGACGATTTTCCGGAACATGCGATCACCCTTCTGCTGTCATGTAACCAGATCGGCTCTGCTACTATCTCTCATCCCTGATAATTTTTCCGCTTATTTTGATCTAAAGGCGATATCAATTGATATCGGCTGTCTTTAAGCGACGTATAAAAACATCGGCTTTCCGAATTGCTTAGAAATCGGCTGTACTTAACCGATTTAAGAGTTGATCCAAACGCTAGGGTAGTATTTCTTGAGATATTTCCCATTAAGTGCTTTAGCAAACTCCGTCCCGTCAAGATCTTCTAATATATATGCGTTACCAGGCACACAGCGATTAATCCGATAAGGCCTTCCAATTAGGCGACCATTTTCCGAACTTATTATCTCTGGACCCGATCGGCAAAATCAACTTCCACACAAGGTCCCCTCGGCAAACGACTTATTCACCACTTTTTGTTGTAATGCCGAGCTGCCCTAGCCTTATTCTCCTTGATTCTTTCCAGCGCTCTCAACCGATTCTGAGCTAAATCTTCAAGTTCATCTGCCATCAAGTTATAATAATCATCGGCCGTCAATTGATTCTGCAAAGAAAGTCTTCTAGAGCCGATGTTAGTTTCCCATGGTAAAACCGCCTCATGTCCATATACCAACTGATACGGCGGTACCCGAGTAGACCCGTGGCATGCCATCCGATAGGCCATAGTGAATCGGCTAATGTAGAATGCCATCGCCGTGGCTGCTCATCAATTTTCCGCTTAATCAACTTGATCAAACTCTTGTTGGAAGCTTCTGCTTGCCCATTGGCTTGAGCATAATAAGGCGATGAATTTAATAACTTGATTCCCATACTGGCAGCAAACTGTTGAAACTCATCAGAAACAAAAATAGACCCCTGATCAGTAGTTATCGTCTGAGGAATCCCAAACCGATAAATGATATGCTCCTTGATAAATTCAATCGCTTCTTTGGACGTGACCTTCTTCAAAGGAATTGCCTCTACCCACTTGGTGAAATAATCTGTTGCTGCAATATAAACTTATGTCCCTTACTTGATGGAGGAAAAATCTGGCCGATCATATCAATTCCCCATCCTCTGAACGGCCACGGTTTGATGATAGGATTCATAGCCGATGCCGGTGCCCGCTGTATATTTCCAAACTTCTGACAATCTTGACATCCTTTATAATACCTAAAGCAATCTTCCAGCATTGTCGGCCAAAAATACCCTACTCTTCTCAACAACCACTTCATCTTATGAGCCGATTGATGAGTCCCACAGATGCCTTCGTGTACTTCACACATAACCACTTTGGCTTCTTCCAAATCCAGGCATCTAAGCAGAACTCCCTCAAACGTCTGATAATACAACTCCTCATCAAGTAGCACATATTTAGTAGCTTTATACTGAATCTTCCTGGAAACAGACTGCGACGGGTTTCGTAAGTAATCAATTATCTCCTGTCTCCAGTCATCGGCCTTGTTCTGGACATCAATATCGGCTATCTCCACCTCAACCTGCCTATTCAGCCGATATCCTGAAGCAATCTGTGCAAGATCATTGGCTTCCAAATTCTGCTCCCTGGGAATATGATTCATTGACACATCTTGAAATCCTTCAACAAATCCACGCACTCTTCATAATATGACCTCAAAACATCATCCTGCACTCATATTCTCCAGATAACTGTTTGATCACCAACAAGAATCACCAATAATCTCTATAATATCGGCCCCGATCTCCTTTAATAGTTGAAGTCCTTTCAGCACCGCTCGTACTCCGCCTGATTGTTAGTCGATAAGGCTTAATTGTAAAAGCAAACTCAAAACTTGCCCCCCGAGGCGACACAATAACCAAACCGATACAGATCCATGCCTGCAAACCGATCCATCAAAAAATAAGACCCACGGGATCGGCTCCACATAGTCCTCGTGAGACCCTCTGTGCTGGACAATAAAATCGGCCACTGCTTGTCCTTTGATTGCTTTAGCCGATTCGTACCTCAAGTCAAACTCTGTCAAGGCAAAAACCCACTTGCCAACTCGCCCTTTCAAGACTGGAGCCGACAACATATATTTGACCACATCGGCCTGGCAAACTACTGTACATTCAGCCGATAGGATGTAATGCCTCAACTTTGTACACGAGAAATATAAACACAAGCATAACTTCTCCACCGCTGGATATCTCGTCTCAGCATCCAAAGTCTCCTACTTAGATAGAACACAACTCGCTCTTTACCTTCAAATTCTTGGATCAAAACAGAACCGATGGACTTCTCATCGGCCGACAAGTATAATCTGAACGGCACTCCTTCCTGCGGCGGAATCAAAACAGGCGGGGAACTAAGATAATTCTTGATCTCGTCAAACGCCTTCTGCTGCGCTGCCCCCACACAAATTCTTGATCGGCTTTCAACTTCAATAACGGCGTGAAAGACTCAATTCTCCCTGATAAATTTGATATGAATCTCCTCACAAAATTAATCTTGCCGATCAACGATTGCAACTCTGTCTTATCGCTTGGTGGCTCTGCGGTCTTAATGGCTCTGATACTTCGCTGACTAACTTCAATCCCTCGCTCATGAACCATAAAACCCAGAAATTGCCCAGCCGATACACCAAAAGCACACTTATTGGGATTCATTCTTAGTCCGTATTTCTTGGCCCTCTCCAGCACTCTTCGTAAATCGGCTATATGGCTTTCCCCACTTTTAGATTTAACCACCACATCATCAATGTAAATTTCCACCAACAAACCGATGAGATCATGAAATATATAATTCATTGCTCTTTGATAGGTTGCACCGGCACTTTTCAATCCAAAAGTCATTACTACCCACTCATACAAACCGATAGCTCCAGGACATCGGAACGCAGTCTTGTGTATATCCTCTTCGGCCATGAAAATCTGATTGTATCCTGCATTGCCGTCCATGAAGCTGATAATCTTGTGGCCTGACGCTGCATCCACCAACAAATCCGCTATCGGCATCGGGTACTCATCCTTGGGGGTAGCTTTATTTAGATCCCGGAAATCAATACATATCCTCAATTTCCCATTTTTCTTCTCCACCGGGACGATATTAGAAACCCACTCAGCATATCGGCACGGCCTTATGAACTTGGCATCGTACAACCTCGTGATCTCCGCCTTGATCGGTTCATATAATTCTGCCTTGAATCTCCTTGGAGCCTGCTTGAATGGCCGATACCCTGGTTTAATAGGTAGCCGATGTTCAACAATCGATCGGCTTAATCCTGGCATCTCATGGTACTCCCAGGCGAAACAATCCCGATACTCCTTCAACAATGCTATCAATTCTTCTCGTAGCTCAGGACTTAATTTTTTGCTTATATACGTCGGCCTTGGTCTATCTCCTGGTCCTATATCAATCTCTTCCAAATCATCAGCCGACGTAAATTCTTGCCCCAATTTCCCCTCGAAGTCTTCAATGGAGCCCATCAGAGTAACAATTCAGAGCCGACTTGCTGGATCGGCTGTATCCCCTGGCTAGTAACCTTGAGGTAATCTCCTTCCCAAACTCTTCCGGATAGGCAGTCAACACCATCGGCTTCCCAGACTGGTAGATCGGTCATGGCAATATTAGTCGACCGATCTGCTCGCACCACCTCGACTTGATCTCCCTGCCACTGTATTAGACATTGATGCATTGTCGAAGGCACGCAACAGTTCGCGTGAATCCAGTCCCTGCCGAGAAGCAAACTATATGACCCCTTTCCGTCAATTACAAAAAACGTGGTGGGTAATGTCTTACTCCCTACTGTCAGCTCCACGTTCAATACGCCTTTCGCTTCAGATGAATTCCCACCGAAGTCTTTTAGCACCATATTTGTCTTGATCAGGTCTTCGGTAGTCTTCCCCAATTTCCGGAACGTAGCATGAGGCATGAGGTTAACAGCCGCTCCCCATCAACCAACATCTTTGTCATCGGCTTCCCATTTACGTATCCCTTGATGTATAACGGCTTTAAGTGCCGATACTCTGACTTCTCAGGTTTATCAAATATAGCTTGATCAGATTGCAACGTTAGTTGAGCGAAAACCTCCTCATCTCCTTCTTCATCTGATGAAAGCGCTTTATACTCCCGAGGCAAAAAGAACACCATATTTACCGGTGCTGATACGTCCTCATCGTCCTTCTTCTTCACTTGCCAAACTTGCCTAGTCTTTTTGGGACGATGATCAACCTCCTCTTGACCCTGGCATTGCTCCTTTTGCTGTTCTCGGTGTCGTAGCCGTTGTGCCCTTCTCTTCTGATTCTTCGTGAATATGCCGCTAGGACACCACTGAGGATTCTGGACTTGTTTCCCATGCGCTTCCTCTTCATCTTCTTCAAAGAACTCTTCATGGATCGGCCCCAATCGGCTATGAACTGATGTTCTTTTCCCAGGCGACCGATCCCGCGAACACTCCTGCTGGCGATCATGCCGATTTCCTGTACCGCTGCACTCGGGGCAATTTTTAGCTGATGGCAATCTCATCCCTTGATCCCAGCAGAAACGAAAAAACGGGCAGTCCCAATGCGGATTATATTGTTCCGGTCCATCCCCCTGTTCATCGTACCTTGAGTACTTCTCTATCATACCTGATGAAGTAATCCTCGATTTACTCTGACGTTTTCCTTCATCGGCTTGAGTCCTGGACGATGACCCCACATAGACCATGTTTACGGGGAACGGGTGCCCATCTATCTTCATTGGCTTTTTATCTTCAAACTTGATTCGTCCTTGCTCAACGGCCAGCTGAATTTGTTGCCGAAAACCTTACACTCGTTAGTATGGTGCGATATCGCGTTGTGCCATTTGCAATACTTCTTCTTCTTTAGTTCTTCGGCTGATGGAATCACGTGGTTTGGCGGCAATTGTATTTGCTTTTCCTGCAACAACAAATCAAAGATCTTATCGGCTTTGCTCACATCGAAATCATATCGTTCCTCTTTGCCGATATCTTTGACCCATGGGCATGATACCGACTTCTTGTTCCTGGCCCACTCCGCCAATCCAACCTCAGCGTCGGATTCCTCATCATCTGAATCCGTTGAATAGACCTGAACCTGAGCAACTCTCCTCTGGTACTTGTCCTTTTTCGCCTCTTGAAATCGGCTTTCATGAGCCGATACCTTCTGTACTAGGTGCGACAAAGATTCGAACTCTTGAGACGAAAACCTTTCTCTGATTGGCGCCAAGAGTCCCTGAAAAGCTAGATCGGCCAGATGCCCATCGCTTAGGTTTAAACTATAACACCGGCTTCTGATATCCCGAAATCGCTGAATGTATTCCGGTACTGTTTCATCTGGTCGCTGCTTAACCGATGTCAAATCTGACAGCCTCAGCTCGTGAATCCCAGCGAAGAAATATTTGTGAAACTGTTTCTCCAGATCGGCCCACCCCCGAACAGAATTCGGCGGTAACGAGGAGAACCATGTAAAAGCCGATCCAGATAGTGATAGGGGAAAAAACCTAACCCTTAGGGCCTCTTCAGCCGATGCTTCCCCGCACTGCGCCAGAAATCGGCTGACATGTTCTACTGTAGATGTGTTGTCCTGCCCTGAAAACTTAGAAAAATCCGGGACCCTGTATCGGTGTGGCAACGGAACCCTGTCAAACCACTCAGGATATGGGTGCCGATACATGAACGCTTGTTCCTTGGGCTTGATCCCGAACTGCTCCCTTACTATTTCCTCAACCCGTGCCGACAAATCTTCCTCTCTTGCATTCTCCTGTTGATACTGCTGATACTGCATCGGCGGGGTTGGTTGCCGATTCTGTCTGTGATACTCCCTCTGGTAAGTACCTGGATCGGCTCCTCCCGGATAGTTCTGCTGGTATCCCCCATAATAAATAGATCGGTGATATCCAGGAGGGATATCCTGTTGCCCCCCGGCCTGGTTTTGCGCGAACAAGTGTTCTGGTATATCCTTGCTAATGTTGTAATTAACTTGGCCTAGCTCTATCTTCGGTGGGAGAAAAACAGGACCCCGAGTTGGCTCTTGGGCAATCGATCCATCAACAGTCTTCTTGATAAGGTTATGCAATGTATTTACTAAGACCCCTGACTGATTGATGAGTGCGTGGTGCACAGCCTCGTTGACCATCTCCTGTAAAGGCTTGATTGGTGGACTCTCAGGTTGTGTGCGGCTCGATTCTCCTACCAGTACTGGTTTTGGAAACTGAGACTTCTGAATCGGCCCTTGTCTTGTCATACTGAAGGATTCTAAACACAGCTTCCGGAAATTTGTCATGGTCTGTTCAACTTGCTGTTTTTGTTCTTCAGTTAGATCTTCCATGGTGACCGGAATTACGTTGTCCGTCTTGACTTCTTTTCCAGCCATGTTGAAATCTTGATTGAAACAATGTTTGTTGGAATTCTGGCTTAAAACTTCGTGTCCCACCGGGCGTGCCAAAAGCGTGTTGACGTCGAAAATCGCCGGGTCCCGGTTCGGCGTCTGGGTGACACGCGAAGGCCTGGGAGATTTGCTTCACTCCAGTGCAGGTCCTAAAGTTTGAGGTTCGTAGGCGTGCCAGTCAATTTGACCCTGTAATTGACAAGGAGGAAAATGTTAGATCAATGAGCCAATCGGCTGGAAGCCGATCTAGACTCGTTTCATCAGCCGATGGCCGATGCACACTGTAGCACTTACACATCGGCTTAGGTCCGATGACGGCAAGAACAATAATGTAATAATAAACAAATGTCATGCTAGCCGATCATCGAAGGGATATTCGAAAACCGGCTATAAGCTAGATAAAGTAAACAAGTATAATACATAAATAAATCAAATAGATCCTAGCTGATCATGATCTAGTGTTACTGGTGTTGTTATGAAGGTACGCCAGCACCCGGGCCCTTGCTCCCAAGATCTTCGTCCGCTATCCGGGCCCATATACTGGTCCTTACCCGGGCTCATGCCCGGGCCCTTACCTGGGGTCGTGCCCGGGAACCTGCTTGTACTTGTGCTTGGATCGGTAGAATAAACCCATCGGCTAGCCCTTAACCGATTGTGACAATAATACAGGCAAGAACATATAATAAAATATGCAATAACGCAAATCATAAATAGTTGATAAGCTAGCCGACCGCTTAACGAAGCGAACACAGGATAAAACAACAAATAAATGTAGTCGGCTTTAACAGGTAACTTATCGGCTAAGCGCTCCGATAACACCATCGCACAACACCATCGGCTTATTAAGAGTAAAGCTATTATTGTCAGTCTAGTAGATCGGACCTAACCGTTGCAGCACAGACCGATAACGATAACAATGCCTCAATGAGCCGATAGATATAATGCGATCGTGATGAAAATAACTTACCGGCTATGCACTCCGATAAAACGTCTGCACACGATGCATCGGCCTAGCAGGATCGACTTATCACTAGCAGTTCAGTAGGTCGGACCTAACCGATGCAGCACGAACTGGTGATAAATCGCTCCCAGCAAGTCGATACAGCCTGTGCACGCGTGATGTGATATACCTAATCAATCTATGAGATCAAACTAAACTGATGCAGCCATAGATAAAGTAAATATATCGTGGTAAGCCGACTACCATAAACCAACTAGAATATCGGACCTAACCGAGGAAGTCCTAGCCGATTGGTAGTCGGTGTGACGAGACTTACCCTCTCGCAGGAGTTCGGACCTAACCGATGCAGCCCGGCTCGAGAAGCAGGATCCCGTCAAAGGGGTGGCGATGCGCCGAGTTTGTATTGATCGTTGTGATGGATTACAAGGTCCCGGGGCATACGTATATATACCCCGAGTTACATGAGTCCTTATAGGACACAATATATGATTTCCTATCTATAACAGAAAACGCTAACGAGGCCTGACCGGACACGAGGTCAGGTTTCCTAAAAGAGATAAACCTTTTC
>RYFJ01000308.1:0-115000 GCA_003991445.1 Oryza meyeriana var. granulata | reverse complement strand
GGTAAGTTATTTTCATCACAGTTGCATTAGATCTATCGGTTTGTTGAGGTTCCTTTACTATTATCGATCTGTGCTGCATCAGTTAGGTTTGAACTACTAGATCGATAATAATAGATTTATCCTTGTCGAGCCGATCGGTGTATATGCGACGTTCTATCGGAGTGCTTAGCCGATAGGTTATCTTTTTATAAAGCCGACTGTATTATCCTTACTGTTTGTCATCTATATTATCATCGGTTTTCTAGCCGATGCACATGTGTTTCCTCGGCAGTCGGCTGGCTTATTATTCTGCCTATCTATTTTATCATCGGCTTCTAGCCGATGCACATGTTGTACTAACAGCTTATCTATTTGTTTATAGCGCTATCGGTTTCCTAGCCGATATACAGGTGCCATCAGCCATCGGCTACAAGGAGCCTACATCAGCCCGTATCGGCCGATAGCCGATGTGCAGTTGCTGCTGACCCGGGCACGAGCACAAGCGAGGACCCGGGAGCGAGAACCCGAGCACGAGACCCGGGCGCGAGTACAGGCGGGGACCCGGGCACGAGCATAGCGGCGATCGGCTGGAAGGGATCCGTATCGGCTTGCTGGCCGATTGGATCAGTAATCTAATTTCTTCATCTCCTTGTCAATTGTGAGGTCAAATTGACTGGCACGCCTGCGAACCTCAAGATTTTAGGACCTGCACTGGAGCTAAGCAGATCTCCCAGGCCTTCGTATGTTCAATCGTATCAAACCAGATCATCAACAAGCTTCTTGGCACACCCGGTGGTTTTTGGTGCGAACATTGACTGAGGAGAGGAAGGTTTCTTTTGGGGGGTACCCCCGGGAAGAGATCCAGTGGAGACGGGGTGGGCCTGTAGCTCAGAGGATTAGAGCACGTGGCTACAAACCACGGTGTTAGGGGTTCGAATCCCTCCTCGCCCATAGCCTTCCAAAGGGGAAGGGCCTTTCCTTTCCCCCTGAGGGTAGGAAAACCATGATCAGGATAGCGGACGTAAAGCTATTGAACTTGGGTATGCTCTTTCCTTTTGTCGAAGTGGAATCGTAGAACAGAATGTGATACGATGAGATAAAATGCAATAGAAACAAGGGTAGTAAACGGGTTACCTACTCCTAAGGGTCAAAGCAAGCCCTTTAATTCAATTCTTTATTCTTACATTAAAGAATGAATCAAATCTCCCCAAGTAGGATTCGAACCTATGACCAGTCAGTTAACAGCCGACCGCTCTACCACTGAGCTACTGAGGAACAAGGGGGGATTCGACCTCCTAGAGTTCAACTCCTGCTGTCAACCCATGAACAATATGAGTCCGAAGCTTTTTTCGTAACTGCCGGAATTTCTTCGTAGTGGCTCCGTTCCATGCCTCATTTCATAGGTAAGCCCAGAGTGGCTCTATTTCATTCTATTTCACTTCCTAGCACTTCCTATCATTTAATATCCATCCCTTTGGTCTTATTGACATAAGAGATGTCATTTATAGTCTATCTCTTTCTATATATGGAAAGTCAATAAATTCTCATCGAAACATCGAGAAATTGTGCATATAGAAAACTCTAAAGAAAGAAAAAAAGGAGACCCATGCCATGATTTTCAAATCTTTTCTACTTAGTAGTCTAAGTTTCTCGATGAGGATAATTAATTCGGTCGTTGTGGTTGGACTCTATTATGGGTTTCTGACCACATTCTCCATGGGTCCCTCTTAGATCTTCTTTCTCCAATCCTGGATTAGGGAAGAAGGAGATATTCACAACTCCTGGTGGGCTGAGGGCCTTGTGACTTCGCCAACGACTTCCCCATTAGGTAGTATTTTGTTAGCCCAAGCCTTTATTTGTTGAGGGGAAACGAGTTCAATTTGAAGTTGTTGATGTTTATATTGGTCAATCATAAAATAGAAATAAGAAAAGAATTTATATTTATCTGATCAAACTTCTTCCCTATTAACCTAGAAGTTCTTCTGAGATACAAGGAAATGGTTCAGTTCTAGAGACAAAGATCATAGTTCTCGAACGAGCACTTGAAAAGATTCTGGAGGATCCTCGTGATTAGGTACTCGTTTTCCCCAGATTGTAGCGTTAAGTATTTCTTGGCGAGTGTCAGCGAAATGGGACTGGGGGTCCCACGTTCTGCGGGGACGCGTGGATCTCCGGCCACGTCAGCTCCCCAGGGGCCATCTCTCCATCGGCCCCGGGCTCGTCCCCGGGGCGCCATCTCCTTCGGCCCCGGGCTCGTCCCCGGGGCGCCATCGCCATCGGCCCCAGGCTCATCGTCGACTTCATCGGCTTCACCCCCGGGGCCCACACGAAGGTCCCTGACACGCTCGGGCTGGCTCTCCAACCACCCGTGGGCCCGCACCCTGCGCAGTCAGAACCTTTTTGACTGTGGAGTCTCCTTTCGCTGTACAGGCAGAGCGCTTTTGACTAAGAAGGCTCCGGACGTCCACGCCCCGGCAGCGGAGGCAAGTGCCGTCCCATCTCCATGCTCCATCCGCTCACGGCGATGTGCTGACCAAGCGTGACCGGACGAGCAGTACAACTCCGGCGCAGGCGGACGTGAGCGACTAGACGCTCCACCAACTCCGGCGCAGGCGTTGCAAGCGGACGTGAGCGACTGGACGTCCCTCCAACTCCGGCGTGGGCGTCGCAGGCGGAGGGGAGGACCGGAGAACTCACCAGAAACTCTCTCTCTCGGTGTGCTGGCACTGTGGACTCCCCTGCTCTATAAAGGAGGGTCCGAGCCGACGAGAGGAAGGGGGGCAAGCTTTAGCATTAGCAACCACTCTCTGGCTAAGACCCGCTTTCGAGCTCACACTCTCGCCACTGTTCTTCTTCCTCTGCTCCGAGCTCCTAAGCTCGCCGGGAACGTCCTGTAACACTCAAAACCATATTCACCTCCACATAGCATACACACAGGAGTAGGGTATTACGCTTTCGAGCGGCCCGAACCTGTCTAAACGCCTCCCATCTCCTCTGTGCGCCACGGTTCTCCGCCTTCCAGACGATCGATCTCTCTCCCGCGCGGTTATCACGGTTCGGACGGTCCGGTCCCGAATCGGACGGTCCGAACCCTTCATCTCTCAGCCCGGGCCCTTCGCTCCCGGGTATCGCTGATTCCATCCATCCTTCCACCGGACGCCTTAGTCACCTGAGAACTACTCCCCTGGCCGAATCTCAAAAGGGGGGTCTCCCGACTTCCCGCCGTCGAGGTTTCATCCTCCGACAGCGAGCTATAAGATGATTAGATTTATAAGTAAGTATCTCTTGTAAAATATGAGCAACACCAAATCCTTCTAAAGCCCAAACTTCCATTTCTCCTATTTGTTGTCCTCCTTGCTTGGCTTTTCCTCTAACGAGTTGTTATGTAACAAGTGAATAGGGCCCAGTAGAGCGTCCGTAGATTTTCTCATCAACGTGATGAATTAATTTTAAGATATAGGACTTCTCTATTAGAACAGGCTGTTCGAAGGGGTCTCCTACTCTTCCATCAAATATTCTGCTTTTTCCCGGGTACTCGGGTTCAAATACCCATGGATTTTTTGTTTGTTTACTGGCTTCATATAATTCTGAAAACACAAGTTTTCTTGAAGCCTCTTGCTCATCAAAGGGTGCTATTCTATAATGTTTCTTTAGTAGATCCCCTGCTAATCCGAGCGAGCTTTCAAATATTTGTCCCACATTCATTCGGGAGGGTACTCCTAAGGGATTGAAACCATATCAATAGGCGTTCTAATGAAGACATCAACACCATCAATATGTCCACACCTACGCTGCTGCTTACTCGTGCTCGTGCACGTTAGCTTAATTATCAGGTGAGTTCGTTTCTAAGTTTGGCTCCTGATGTGAACGTGGGTGTCCCTATCTTTCAATGAGAGGATAAGTCGATTGGATGGAGCGACGTTGGCAATCCGACTACAACCGTCCAGAGATGTTGTGCCTTAGCAATCGTTACACCAACTCCAGAGGTTGTTCGCAATCTCGACAGATGCACGATCAGCCTAACCACGAGGGTAATTGTTCCTGCAAGCAATCGAGAACTAGCAAAAACAAGATGAACAAGCAACTCAATTTATAAATAAAGATGAAGGTTTAATTCAAGAGAACAAACGGTGGGGTTCCGAAGTCAAGCAAACCGGCGATCTAACCGATCACGGGATTACACGGTAAAGTAGCGACGCTAACTTAAATCTAACAAAACCCAATCTGTTTGTGGTGGCTCTAAAGGTATTAATAGGATGGGAGAACGACCACAGGGGTGTTGGGGTTGATCTCCAACCCTAGGACGCGTCCCTAATGGACCCAACTTGATACATGGGCCTTCGGCCCAAAAAACGATGACGTAGCACCTTAACAGGAAACCTCTCGTTACTAAAATGACGATTGTGGATGATTCTTTATAGATATGAGCATGATTCCAGATCTTTTGAAAAGTAGACTTGATAAGCTTTCCGTGAAGTACTAGAACTCCCAAATCGGAGTTCGTATGAAGTCGTGGCGGCTGTCACAAGTTGGTGCTGTCGTACAGTCCGAATCCAGCCTGCGCAAATCCCTTTCCTTGGTGATCTCCTCCCTTTCCTTGTAGATCTCCTCCATGCGTAGGTGTGGCTGTATCGATGGTGCTGATGTCCTCATCATCTCCAGTAGTAGACCATGGAAATCTGCGCATGTTGTTGTTGCTCAGGAATGATGGAGGAGATCAACAAGGAAAGGGATTCGCACAGGCTGGATTTGGACTGTAGGATAGTACCAAATTGTGACGGCTGCCACGACTTCAGACAAACTCCGATTTGGGAGTTCTAGTACTTCACGGAAAGCTTATCAAGTCTACTTTCCAACGGATCTAGATTCATGCTCATATATACTCGGAATCATCCACAATTGTCATTTTAGTAACAATAGGTTTCCTGTTTAAGGTGCTACGTCACCGTTTTTGAGCCGAAGGCCCATGTATCAAGTTGGGTCCATTAGGGACGCGTCCTAGGGTTGAAGAACGACCCCAACACCCCTGTGGTCATCCTCCCATCCTATTAATAACTTTAGAGCCGCCACAAACAGATTGGGTTTTGTTAGATTAAAGTTAGCGTCGCTACTTTACCGTGTAATCCCGTGATCGATTAGATCGCCGGTTTGCTCGTCTTCGGAACCCTATCGTTTGTTCTCTTTAAGTTAAACCTTCATCTTTATTCACAAATTGAGTTGCTTGTTCATCTTGTTCTTGCTAGGTCTCAATTGCTTACAAGAACAATTACCCTCGTGGTTGGGCTGATCGTGCATCCGTTGAGATTGCGAACAACCTCTGGAGTTGGTGTAATGAGTTCTAAGGCGCAACGTCTCTAGACGGTTGTAGTCGGATCGCCATCGTCGCTCCATCCAATCGACTTATCCTCTCATTGAAAGATCAGGACACCCACGTCCACATCATGTTCCATCTTGCAAATAGGGCATATCTTGCCTGGGCAAAATTTTGGACATGATCCTCTTATTCCCGTATCTTGCGGCTACTTTATCCCCAACTTTGATTTCGCGTTTTTGTAATATATATACACGAACCATTATGTCGAGGGGATCCCTTTGGATCCATTTCACATCGATAACGCACCCTCTTCCACCTATTGGTAGTTTGAGAGAAGTTTCTTTTGAAGTGGATACCTCAAGACCAAATATGGCCCGTAATAATCCAGCTTCGACGATATAGGACGATTCGCTCGCTATTTGAGGCGTTAATTTACCTACTAAAATATCGCCTGTTTCTACCTAGGACCCCAACTTCACAACTCCATTTCTGTCCAAATTGCGGAGTAAATGTTCTTCTAGATGTGGTATTTCCTTAGTGATCTTTTCAGTGGAGCCTTGGCTTGTCATATCCGTCTGAATTTCATATTTTCGGATGTGAAAAGAAGTATAAATATCCTCATATACCAA
Source organism: Oryza meyeriana var. granulata (assembly GCA_003991445.1). NCBI lineage: Eukaryota > Viridiplantae > Streptophyta > Magnoliopsida > Poales > Poaceae > Oryza > Oryza meyeriana. Next base: position 109,078 of record RYFJ01000308.1, on the reverse strand, counting down.
ACGTTTGCTAATTAATACTGCGTCTTCAAAATTGTAACCTTCCCAAGGCATATAAGCTACTAATACATTTTTTCCTAAAGCAAGTTCCCCACCAATTGTAGCAGCCCCCTCCGCTAATATTTGTCCTTTTTTAATGTATTTTCCCCATGGAACCCGAGGTTTTTGGTGCATACAAGTATTTTGTTAGAGCGCCAATGGGTAACTAAAGGAATACTATAGTCTTCCCACTACTTGATAAAAGGATCTTGTGACTATCAGTAGAAATGATCTTTCCCTCACGTTCGGCTATAACAGAAACCCTGGAATCTACAGCCGTTTGGCATTCCAATCCAGTTCCAACAATGCACTTCTCGGACCGGGAAAGTGGAACTGCTTGGCACTGCATATTAGAACTCATTAAAGCTCGATTCGCTTCATTATGCTCAATAAAAGGAATGAGAGAACCCCCAATAGAAAAATATTGGAAAGGAAAAATACTTCTAACATGAATCTGGTCCCATGCAATAGTTAGGAATTATAGGAAAGCTAAAGAAGAAACTGATGGTGAAAATAATAGATCCTGCCATCGGTGTATAATCGATAACTAAGAAGTATGACTCGGACAACTCTTTTCAATTAAAAACCTAAAAGTGCTGATAGGAAAGAAGAACTTTGACTTGTGACTGACATTTCATCTTATTAGCTGCCTCCGAACTTATCTTGTGGCACTAAGGACTCCGCCAGGGTCTCCGTTACTCTACCTTAGCCTACATTTAGAGTAGAGGCTACGCTATGGACCTTTAGAAAGAACTTTCATATCTCTCTTACAGCTTTCGGTAAAGCTATTCAAATTATCATAAATAGAGAGATAGCAATAGTCCGAAGCTAGCTATCGTTTCCGCTCAGTCCTTCATTCGCTCATAAAAGAAGTAGTCAGTACTGCTAATGCTAGGGATGATAGCTTAACAGTGTCCCATGAGGATAGTTTATTTTCAGGATGTGTTTTCTACTAAATAGAATCCAAATACCAGAAAGACAATCAAAATAAGTGCATTTGGAAGCAAACATAGTGACCATTAATGAGAGTCAGTCTCAAACAATTCAAGTATTGTAAATACCATAACAGCAAAGTAGAATGCACCAAATTGAGCCTATTACCAGTTCCAGGAAGAGCACACCAAATGAAAGAAACTATTACTCAAAAAGCGAATCACATCTCGATCCACAAACTGCCAAAAGCCTTTGTTATTCCATTCCCAGTGGAACAACAACCTGTTTAACAACAACTTGCTGAATTCTAAATGAAACAACCTTATTTTCAAGTGATAGGCAATATCCATTTCAACCAATTATGAAAGATAAATGGGCTAACTGCACAGCTAATTGAATTCCTTTTCGAGGTTGAGTTCATCTTGAAACCGCATTTGCTTCCTAATTAAACTGAGACTAAATCTGAATATTAAAAGAAAGACTCCACAGAACATGAATGAATTCAGGTACAGCACTTTTTTTATATGTGCCGGTATCATACCTGTTTCAAGATTCTTGCTAAGCCCTTCTTGTTGCAACATATCCAGTTTCTTCTAAGGTTTATTGAATTGCTCAAGTTCCTGCTCAACGCTTCTTGTCTAGCTCCAGTCTAGCACTTGTACCAGTCACCTACTAGATCACGGCTTTGCTCAAATTTTTGCAGTCTCTCCAATTATGCAATCGTCTCCAAAATTGGGGCTTTTCTTCACTTCAGCACTTCCCCTCGCAGTGGATCCCACTAGGTTCTTAACCTCTTCCCAATTCTTAAACTAAAACCTGCAATGTCTAATCGAATCGGCACCTAACCAGTTTGTCAGCATCGTAAGTTTGCCTCAACATTCCCCCTAGAAATAGAATAAGAATGTAAATCTACTTTCATTTATTTATTAGGGATGAGACTTTTTAGATCACTTTGGAGCGTTTTCTTAACATGTTACACAACTCGCGAAAAATATAAGGTTCACAACAAAAGGTGTCAAATCACTCCCATACGCACAAAAATACATTGAGAGAAGTTTGGACTATTTCCATAAGATGCCACAGAACTAGTAAAAAATACAAGTTCATAACAAATGCTGTCAAATGACTCCCATATGCACAAAAGTACCTTTAGAGGAGTTTGGAGCATTTTCTTAACCTGCCATACAACTCGCAAAAAATACAAGTTCGCAACAAATGGTGTCAAATCACTCCCATATGCTCAAAAATACCGTTGAGCACTTCGGAGTGTTTTCTTAATATTCCACACAACTCGCGAAAGATACAAGTTCACAACAAATGGTGTCAAATCATGTCACACCTTGATTTTAGCCACACTAAATTATACCTGAGAAAATACCCAAGAAAAATAAATTTAAAAAAGACAAAAGGAATTAATTAAATGTGTGAAATGCAAAATAATAAGCTACTATGGTTGGGAACATTTTTCCTATGTTCCCTTGCCAAAATATATTAACTAGATTTTTAGTGGAATTTTCAGAGCACAGGAACCATTTTTAATAAATCGAAAATGAATATCGAAATTAAATTTGCTCTGGAAATTAATTTCCTCTTACATTTCTCTCTCTTTTTCTTTTCCTCCCGCTGGGCCGTGGCCCAGTACTGTGCTCAGCCTCCTCGCGGCCCACACGCAGCCGCACCTGCCTCCCGCTGACCCCACCTGCCAGCGCCTGCCCCACTCCCCCTACCGCTGCGCTTCGGGGCCCGCTCATCAGGCCGCTCCTCCCCACACGCCCACGCGCCCCGCTGACAGGCCGGGCCCACCTGTCAGCACTATCCCCTCCGCCGTCCGATCAGCGCCGCTTCCCGCTCCCTCGCTCGCCCGTGCCTAGTTCAAACGAGGGAATACCGAGTCTGCCCCCACTCCCCAGGTTCTCCGGCGTAGCCGCCCCCTCTCACCTGCGAATCGTGCGCACGACCCCGTCGCCGCCGACCTCATTCCAGAGAACGATTGAGCCGTTACGGCCCCGATCTCGCTCGCCCGCGTGCATAAAAAGCTTCCTCACCTCCTCCTCTGTCTTTTCCCCCAGCATATCGAGCCTCCCCGTGCCCTCAAACACCACCACCACCGCGCACCCGAGCTTTCGCCGCCTTTCACCAACTCCAGCCATCGTTCGCCGCCGTTCCAGAAGCTGCCAAGCCGCACCGCCACAGCCACCGTCTCTGCCGTGTTGAAGAGCCCGTCGGCCGCCATTCCGTGGAAGCCGAAGCCCGCCGGAACGCTTCGTCCTTGTGCACGGTGAGCTCCGGCCCTCTATCTCCTCTCCGGCCGGCCAATTCGGCTACGCCGTGCCTCCTTTCTCCGTCCTAACCCGTTTCCCGTCTTCCCCATCTTCCAGGACATCTCGGCCGTCGCTTCTTGCTCGTCCGCCGCCTTCTGAGTTCTGTTGCCCACGCCGTCCCGAAGTCGCCGCCTCTCCCGCCTCGCCGCCATCATCCCCGCGTTGTCGCTCGTCGCCGCGAGCCGCCAATGAGACCCTTTGCCGTTTTCCCATCCCTCTCTGCTCCTCGCGTGCCCGCCGCCGCGCCGAGTGGTCGCCGCCGACGACCATTGGGTCACGTGCGCACTGCCGCCTCCTGCTCGGGATGGCCAGCTATGGCCGCCGTTCCCAGGGGTCATCCGATCCGCCTGGTGGCAGATCGGGGCCACCCATTGGTCGCCCGCGTGGTCGCCCGCATGGCCGCTGCGTTGGCGCCACTTGTGCACCACGTGGCGCACTCGTTTTCGGCTCGGTGGACACGCCATCCTCTTGTGCGCCGCTAGCTGGTGGGGCCTGCCTGTCGGCGCCTGCTTCCCGGTCCAGTGACGCAATATATCATTAATTGTGCAATAAATCATTAAGTGTGCAATAATCGTTAATTGCGCAATAAATTGTTTAGTAATTAGTTTTACATTGGAAATGACAGTAAAACTTCAATAATTCGTAACTAATTCATACGAACTCCGATTAAGTCCATTCAAATTTTATTAAATCCAGAAAAATATCAAGAATCCATTAAAAATATTCTTAGCTCATGTTTGCTTGCCCACATGTACTGTTTTAATTGTTTGTGTATTGCTTGTTATAGAATCCGACGTCGGTGACCCTCCAATGTATTACGAGGTCGTAGCAGAGTACGTCGAGCCGGAGCAAGGCAAGTCGCACTATTATCTTGATCATTTTGTACCTATTTTCCACTAAATTGCTTTGTTTACTTAAATAAACTGCATTATTTCAATATTTCATGTGGATGGATTATAACCTATACAATGATAGGACTGTGCCTTAGTTTTGAAACCTGAATCCTTGTCACCTGGGTAATAATATGATTAGATTACTGTTCTTAGGATGCTTAGCCATGCTTAGCAACATAGCTCACCTGGGAATTAAATATTATCTTTTTATATGATTCGACTCAATGTCGGAAAAATGGAACTTTGGATAGGTTGATGTTAAATTACTAAAATTGGACCTAAATGGTGGGCTGTGGGTGTATGGTTCTGCTTGTCGCACTCATGGCAATTAAGGACCGGTTCATGGGAACCACTTGGGCAACTACCCGTACTTTCCACAAGCCAGCGTGAGCAACGGCTAGGCTTGTAGCGTTTCTTCTCCCTCTCCTAGGCACCGAATATGAGGGTGGGCGTGATGGAGTTGGGTCGGCCCGGGGTAGGGTTGATCGGCTTCCGGATTCACTGTGGCGCAAGGGGGTAGCCTAGCCAATATGGTGTGCCCTGTCGGCAGGTGCAATCTCAGCGTGGTGTGGATGGTTAGGGAGAGGTTGCGTGAACAGTCCTGTCACAGCCTCTCACGGGGCATCGTGGTGATGCACTGACACACAGGAACGTGTGTGGGGCTATGTCTTGTGGGTACAGTTGTACACCTCTGATCAGAGTAAATCTATTCGAATAGTCGCGCCCGCGGTTATGGGCACATTGGTCAAGACTCACCATGATTAGTCTCACATTTAGATAATTAATTTGACTTTATGAAACTGGTATGGTTCGGGTGGAAGGTGTGCAGTCCGGTCAACGTGGTGTAATGTTGATCGGGTGGCCGGTTAACATGGTGTAACGTTAATTGGTGGAGACTGGTGAGCGTAGTGTAACGCTCATTAGTGACGCCTGGTGGGCGTGGCGTAACGTTCATCAGTGCGGCCTGGTCAACATGGTGTAACGTTGATCAGGAGAGACTGGTCAGTGTGGTGTAACGCTGATCAGTGGAGTCTGGCTAACGTGGTGTAACGTTATTAGTGGAGTCCGGTTAACGTGGTGTAACGGTAACCGTAGGAGTCTAGTGAACGTGGTGTAACATTCATCAGTCGAGACTGGTCAATGTGGTGTAACGTTGATCAGTTTAAGGGATGGTTGGGCCTAGTTCACGTGGGTAGCGTGAATCGGCGGAGAATTAATATTGTTAAATTAATCAACCTTGTCCGTTTGTGAACTACTACTGTTTACAACTTCTCTTACGCAAAACAAACCCTAGCCCATCTTTGTTCTCCATGCATATGCATAATTGTGGGTGTGATTTGTTGAGTACTGTGGGTGGTACTCAGCCTTGCTCCCTTTTCCCCCTCTCAGTGTTGGAGAACGCGTCCGACGAGGATCGCCCTGAGAAATAGGTTGGTTTCGCCGTTAAGGTGCTTGTAGGATGGAAGCTGCTGCTGGGCCATTGTCTATAGACTTTTACCCCTTTAGTGGTTTTTTTAATATAATTTTACTGTGTTTGTAAGACACTCTGTATGGCAACTTGGATTTGTGTACCCTGGCTTTCCTGGACAGGGAATTAATACACATGAATGTTTAGAAGTTCGGTGTTGAATTTCTGGGCGTTACAAGTTGGTATCAGAACCGAGCTTGACCGTAGGACCAGCCAAATGGAAACCCTAAGAGCCCTCTGAAATTCTCACTTGCATATGCTTCTCACATTTGGAGTTATTTGGGAAAGTGGGAATTTCATCTTATGAGTCTCCAAGTGATCCTTGTCCAAGTCCGATAAGAACAAAGACAACCGCAGATGAGAACGACCCGATTTCATCCCACCCTCGAAGGCAGTACGTTTCACAAATTTGTTGAGTGTTTTAAATTTGATGTATATGCACATATTAATTGACATGTGTGTTTACTCTCTAGAAGAAGGCTCTATGAAGGTCTCGATAAGAATAATGTGGTGTTTGAATTAGCTTATTGTCCCAGCTTATAAGCCGCACGTAAAACGAATAATGTCAGTAGCGCGTGATTATTAAGAATTAACTATTAGAAACTTGAAAAATGGATCTATTTGATTTTTTAGAGATACTTTCATATAAAAAATTTTTACAAAAAACACACCGTTTAGCAGTTGGAGAAGCGTGCTCACGGGAAATGAGGAAATAAGTCAGCCTTATAAGCCGGAAAGAATGGGGTGTAAAGGTGCCAGTGTGGCGTAACGCTGCAAGTACCCATCTAGTCACATTTAAATCTCTACCGTTGGATACTATGTTACTAACACTTCCGATTGCACTCTTTCCTCTAAGGGCTCCTTTGGAATGCAGGACAAGAAAAACGTATGTATAGAAAAAACACATCATGTGTGAAACAGAGGATTGAAATACATAGGGAAAAATAAAACATGGTGTTTGGAACAAAGGAACAGCTAAACACGGGAATTTTTCTAAGCAATCACATTAAATTAAACAAACTTGCTTATGTTGTTCTTAAATTATATTCACCTAAAGTTTTAAGCATTCATGAAAACATAGGTTCTAGTGGATGTTTAAGGTGTGTTCGGGAAGGCTTCTGTGTGCGGCTTATAAGCCGCATGCAAAACAAGAAACGCCATTAGCACATGATTAATTAAGTATTAACTATTAGAAATTTGAAAAATAGATCTATTTGATTTTTTTAGAGACACTTTCATATAGAATTTTTTTTTAAAAAAAAGCACCGTTTAGCAGTTCGGGAAGCGTACTTACGAGAAACGAGGAAATATGCATAAGCCACGAGCACATCAGAATAGAGGCCTAATTTCTATGTTTTTTCCTACGAAATATATGGCAGAGAAAATTTTTCTCCACTCCAAATGAGTGAATAGTATCAATTTCTATAGAAATTTGAATCCTCCACTTTTCCTTAAAAAAATCCTAAACAACGAAGGAGCCCTAACCTTTAGCATAATCTCTTTCTAAATATATTCAGAGCCGCTGCTTCCTATGTCACCAACATGTGGTCCCATACGATGGATTTTACCGTTGAAACCCTTCCTTATCCTAGATCTTACCATTGGAACCCTCGGCTCTTATCCACGGTGCCGCCTCCAAGTCTCCACCTCCCTCTCCTCTCCATGGCCGCGCCTCCATCTCCCTCTCCTCTCCACGGCAGCGGCACCACCCGATCTCTCTCCCCCTCCCGCTCCACCGGCCTATCCCCGGCCTAGCGCTGCCTCTGTCATCCTCTCCAGAAGCGGCACCGTCTCCACCACCACCTCCACTGATGAGGACATCACCGGCATAGATATGACCATGTTAACCACTTCTAAACCAAAGGTGCAACCACTCTATATGGGGCTTATCATTGATGCATTTGATGAATTGGTGCTGCACCATAAAGTGTGTTTATTTTTATTTTCAGAATTACTTACATGGATCAAGGGAAGGTTTGATTGCATATGGAAAGCATGGAAGGTTAATGAAGTTGATTGAGGACCAAATCTAAGTATTCCTAAAGTCCTCCACCAGGCCACCACGTCACTTTTGGCCCAAGGAAAGAAGGAGTCCAAATTCAACACGTTTTGGAAGTTGGATTCGGACTGCAGGATAGTACCAACTTGCCACGGCTGCCACGACTTCATATGGACTCCGATTGGGGCGTTCTTGGACTTCATGGAAAGCTTATCAAGTCTACTTTCATATGGATCCAACCTCATGACGAAATTCCACCGGAGCTGAGCAGAATTGACAAAGAGACGTTCGGCCTTCCAGTCTTGGGCTGAAACCCTTGTATCTCGTGCAGCCCACTAGGGGCCCATTCTAGCTTAGGGTTTACACCCTCCCACGCCTCCTTGCTGTTGCCCATGTATAAATACATGTAGCAGCCGCCGGGATGAACTTGGGTTTTGTTTAGTTGTAAGTTTAGCCATTGCTACTTCCTTGTAGACGCGTGTGTCGACTAGACCATCCGTTCTACTTGTATCCAGAACCCCAATTCGTGTGTTATCAGATTCATCCTTTGGGCAAGGTCTGTGCGCTGTTTGCTTGTCCACTTGTTCTTGCTTGTTCTTCGATTTGCTTGCAGGTTCAAGGTTGTTCTTGGCACGGCAAGAACAGCAACAATTCGGAGCCGGTGTAACTGTCGCATAGGCGCAGCACCCCTGTGGTCGTTGTAGTCGGGCAGCACAACGTCGGATCCTCCAAATCGAGTTATCCCCACTCACCAAAAGATCGGGACCCATCCAGCCTCTATCATCCACATCCCCGGCCCGGCGTCGCCGCCACTCCGTCTCCCCTGGGTGGCCTGATCCGGTTCCCCCAAGCCGGGCCATCGGATCCCGCCCCGAGCTCGGCGCAGTGGAGGAGCTAAGGTGGGGAGAAGGGTAGGCGGCGGTGCGGAGGGGAAGGGGGAAGGTGTTCGCACCAAAAACCACCGGGTGTGCCAAGAAGCTTGTTGATGATCTGGTTTGATGCGATTGAACATACGAAGGCCTGGGAGATCTGCTTAGCTCCAGTGCAGGTCCTAAAATATTTGAGGTTCGTAGGCGTGCCAGTCAATTTGACCCCGCAATTGACAAGGAGATGAAGAAATTTGATTACTGATCCAATCGGCCAGTAAGCCGATACGGATTCCTTCCAGCCGATCACCGCTATGCTCGTGCCCGGGCCCTCGCCTGTACTCGCGCCCGGGTCTCGTGCTCGGGTTCTCGCTCCCGGGTCCTCGCTTGTGCTCGTGCCCGGGTCAGCAGCAACTGCACATCGGCTATCGGCCGATATGGAGTGATGTAGGCTCCTTGTAGCCGATGGCCAATGGCACTTGTGTATCGGCTAGGAAACCGATAACGCTATAAGCAAATAGATAAGCTGTCAGTATAACATGTGCACCGGCTAGAAGCCGATGATAAAATGGATAGACAGAATAGTAAACTAGCCGACTGCCAAGGAAACACATGTACATCGGCTAGAAAACCGATGATAATATAGATGACCAAAATAGGAAAGATAATACAATCGGCTTTATAAAAAGATAACCTATCGGCTAAGCACTCCGATAGAACGTCGCATATACACCGATCGACTCGACAAGGATAAATCTATTATTATCGATCTAGTAGTTCAGACCTAACTGATGCAGCACAGATCGATAATAGTAAAGGAACCTCAACAAGCCGATAGACCTAATGCAACTGTGATGTAATAAGATAACTTACCGGCTATACATTCCGATAAGACGCTTGCGCAAAAACCATCAACCTAGCAGGAACGATTTATCGCTGGTAGTTCAGTAGGTCGGACCCAACCGATGCAGCACGAACTGATGATAAATCGCCCCCAGTAAACTGATAAGATCTACGCACACGTGATGTGGTATACCTGATCGGCCTAAGAGGTCAGACCGAACCGATGCAGCCGTAGACAGGGCAGATACACCTGGGTAAGGGGTGACGAGTCTTACCCTCTCGCAGGAGTTCGGACCTAACCGATGCAGCCCCGCTCGAGAAGCAAGAACCCGTCGAAAGGGTGGCGATGCGCCGAATTTTAATTGATCGAGAGATACCTTACAAGCTACCCGGGCATACGTATATATACCCTGAGTTATTACAGTCCTAATAGGACACGGCACACGAATTTCCTATCTATAAAAGGAAAACTAACAAGTCCTGATCGGATATGAGATCAGGTTTCCTAAAAATTATCAAAACTACCTAATTAATAGATAAGGTAATTAACTGCCATAACGTGGTCTTCACGATTCCTTCCCAAGCTCGGACTCTTCTGGATTAGTTTCCAATAGCTGATATCGCTTCTTTCCTTAACCGAACATGGTAACGACCCGTACCAAATTTTGGCGTTAACACATGCCCCCCAATTTCGGAGTTTGTTATCAATCTTCGAAATTCTTCTGTTCGGGCCTCATCATTCCTTCCTGGCCTCCTGAAATCGGCTTTCATGAACCGATACCTTCTGTACTAGGTGTGCTAGGCTCTCAAAGTCTTCTGATGAAAATTTTTCCTTGATCGGAGCCAACAAACCTTGGAATGCTAACTCGGCCAGCTGTGCATCATCCAGACTTAAACTATAACATCGGCTTCTAACATTACGAAACCGCTGGATATATTCTGCGACTGATTCCTCCGGCTTCTGTATTACCGATGTTAAGTCTATCAAACTCATCTCCTGACTCCCCATAAAGAAATACTTGTGGAATTGCTTTTCCAGATCGGCCCAACCTCGAACTGAGTTAGGTGGCAATGAAGAAAACCATGTAAAGGCCGATCCGGATAATGATAACGGGAAGAGTCTAACTCTCAAAGCTTCTACAGCCGATGCCTCTCCACATTGAGCCAAGAATCGGCTGACATGTTCCACTGTAGATACATCATCTTGCCCTGAGAATTTGGAGAAGTCTGGTACTCTGTATCGGCGCGGCAACGGAGCTCTATCAAACCAATCTAGATATGGAGGCCGATACATAAACATTTCCTCCTTCGGTCTTAGACCGAATTGCTCTCTTATCACCTCTGTGACTCTTGCTGATAAATCTTCTTTTGAATCTTCACCGTAATAACGCAGAGGTGGAGTTGATAGCCGATTCTGATTCTGATATTCCCTCGGATAATTGTACTCAGGAACACCTTCTGGATAACTCTGTTGATGCCCCCCATAGTACGCAGTTTGATATCCTTGAGGAATCCCATCTTGTTGCCCCCCGGGTATTTGAATCGGCTCCACTACCTTCTTGATCAAGCTCTGTAATGTGTTCACCAATATCCCAGATTGATCGGTCAACGCATGATGAACTGCTTTATTAAACATGTCTTGGATCGGCTTCTGTGAACTTGTAGTCGACATATGGCTCGATTCGTCAATAAGAACAGGCTTTGGAAACTGTAATTTTTGAATCGGCCCTTGATCTGTCATACCGAAGGATTCTAGACAAAGCTTCTGAAAATCATTGATGTTCTGCTCCACTTGTTGTCTCTGTTCTTCGGTCAAGTCTTCCATTGTAACTGGGATTATGTTGTCTGTGCTAACCTCCTTTCCAGCCATGTTGAAGTTCTGTGTCCCACCAGGCGTGCCAAAAATATGTTCGCACCAAAAACCACCGGGTGTGCCAAGAAGCTTGTTGATGATCTGGTTTGATGCGATTGAACATACGAAGGCTTGGGAGATCTGCTTAGCTCCAGTGCAGGTCCTAAAATATTTGAGGTTCGTAGGCGTGCCAGTCAATTTGACCCCGCAATTGACAAGGAGATGAAGAAATTTGATTACTGATCCAATCGGCCAGTAAGTCGATACGGATTCCTTCCAGCCGATCGCCGCTATGCTCGTGCCCGGGCCCTCGCCTGTACTCGCGCCCGGGTCTCGTGCTCGGGTTCTCGCTCCCGGGTCCTCGCTTGTGCTCGTGCCCGGGTCAGCAGCAACTGCACATCGGCTATCGGCCGATACGGACTGATGTAGGCTCCTTGTAGCCGATGGCCGATGGCACTTGTGTATCGGCTAGGATACCGATAACACTATAAGCAAATAGATAAGCTGTCAGTATAACATGTGCACCGGCTAGAAGCCGATGATAAATGGATAGACAGAATAGTAAACTAGCCGACTGCCAAGGAAACACATGTACATCGGCTAGAAAACTGATGATAATATAGATGACCAAAATAGGAAAGATAATACAGTCGGCTTTATAAAAAGATAACCTATCAGCTAAGCACTCCGATAGAACGTCGCATATACACCGATCGACTCGACAAGGATAAATCTATTATTATCGATCTAGTAGTTCAGACCTAACTGATGCAGCACAGATCGATAATAGTAAAGGAACCTCAACAAGCCGATAGACCTAATGCAACTGTGATGTAATAAGATAACTTACCGGCTATACATTCCAATAAGACGCTTGCGCAAAAACCATCAACCTAGCAGGAACGATTTATCGCTGGCAGTTCAGTAGGTCGGACCCAACCGATGCAGCACGAACTGATGATAAATCGCCCCCAGTAAACTGATAAGATCTACGCACGCGTGATGTGGTATACCTGATCGGCCTAAGAGGTCGGACCGAACCGATGCAGCCGTAGACAGGGCAGATACACCTGGGTAAGGGGTGACGAGTCTTACCCTCTCGCAGGAGTTCGGACCTAACCGATGCAGCCCCGCTCGAGAAGCAAGAACCCGTCGAAAGGGTGGCGATGCGCCGAAGTTTAATTGATCGAGAGATACCTTACAAGCTACCCGGGCATACGTATATATACCCCGAGTTATTACAGTCCTAATAGGACACGGCACACGAATTTCCTATCTATAAAAGGAAAACTAACAAGTCCTGATCGGATATGAGATCAGGTTTCCTAAAAATTATCAAAACTACCTAATTAATAGATAAGGTAATTAACTGCCATAACGTGGTCTTCACGATTCCTTCCCAAGCTCGGACTCTTCTGGATTAGTTTCCAATGGCTGATATCGCTTCTTTCCTTAACCGAACATGGTAACGACCCGTACCAAATTTTGGCGTTAACAGAAGGCTGCCGGATTCGGCAACAATCGGCGGGTAAGGCGACTCCCGGGGGTGGTTGAGCGACGGCAACGAGGCGCTGCGGTGGCCCCCAGGCGACGGTGAGAGGTGGCAAGCAGCAGGACGTGGCTGCAAATGACGAGGACGAGTGGCCGCCGCTGCGGTGGCAGCAATTGCCGTTCCGCTGAAATAGAATGCTCCTGTGTTGGTTGATCTAATGGCCACCAAGCCATTGTGAGGCATGTGGGCTCGGCCCACCCAATCCCACATGTTGCTAACGAACGTGGAACGAGTTCCACACACGCGCGCGACAATCGGTAGCGCCGTTTTTCCCTCTAACGGAATTGCCCCGATCTCCTCCAGTGCAAAAATAAAAAGGGGCTACGGCACGTGAATAGCGAGCCATCTATCTCACGCTAAGCAAACCCCGAAACCCTAGCCAATCCTAAGCCCGCTAGAAGGAGACTGAAGGTCGATCTCCTTCCCCATTGTCGGCCAGTGCAGGTGGCGGCCGGAGGGACTACGCTACCCACAAGTCGACCGACGTGCTACCACTCTACGGCCGACAAGTTCGAACACCACGGCAACAATGGGCTCTACATCAACCGGCCAGTAACATCACCTCAATTCCGCATAATTTTAAAGTGATCATGTATATGTTAAGGTTAAGATGAAGCATAAGATCTAATATTGTGGTATCAGAGCCACCTTAACCACATACATGCATCCATCATTCTGGTTGATGTAGAGCCCATTGTTGCCGTGGTGTTCGAACTTGTCGGCCGTAGAGTGGTAGCACGTCGGTCGGCTTGTGGGTAGCGTAGTCCCTCCGGCCGCCACCTGCACTAGCCGACGATGGGGAAGGAGATCGACCTTCGGTCTCCTTCCAGCGGGCTTAGGATCAGCTAGGGTTTCAGGGTTTGCTTAGCGTGAGTAGATGGCTCGCTATTCACGTGCCGTAGCCCCTTTTTATTTTTGCGCTGGAGGTGATCGGGGCAATTCCGTTAGAGGGAAAAACGACGCTACCGATCGTCGCGCGCATGCGTGGAATGGGATTGGGTGGGCCGAGCCCACACGCCTCACAATGGCTCGGTGGCTATTAGATCAACCAACATTCTCCCACTTGATCTTAAGGCTAACAAGTCCAGTCTAAGTAGTATAGTGAAATAAGATAATGTGTCGCAGCGGTCAATGAAATGTCACTACGACAACAGTACCTATAGTCACCAAATTACCTCGATAGGAAACAACTTACTCTTATAGGGTGTTGATCGATTCTTATGCCCCTATTCCAGAATCATACTTTAGGCTACCTTCTAATCCCATGCCGGCAATATGCTCATTAAATAAATTGGGTGGTAAGCCTTTAGTAAGTGGATCCGCGAGCATTGACTTAGTGCTTATGCGCTCAACTTTAATTGTTTGATCCTGGATTCTATCTTTCACAACAAAATACTTAATATCACCACTTGACTTGTTGTTACTCAAATAGAACACTATGGCTTTATTGTCGCAGTATATAGTGAGTGGTTTAGAAATGTTGTACAACCTTTAAGCCATACAACCTGTCTGGTTGTCTCACAACATGCTATAAACTCAGACTGCATTGTCGACACTGCAGTGAGAGATTGTTTGGAGCTTTTCCATGAAATGGCTCCTTCTGCAAGAGTGAAGACATAGCCTGATGTAAATTTCTTAGTGTCTACACACCCTGCAAAATCAGCATCTAAATAACCAACAACTTCAAGGTTATCAGACTTCCTATAAGTTAGCATGTAATGCTTAGTGCCTTGCAAATAATGCAAAACTTTCTTAACAGCCTTCCAGTGGTCTAGACCTGGGTTAGACTGGTACCTGCCAAGCATTCCGGTCACAAAAGCCAAGTCCGGACGCGTACAGACTTGTGCATACATTAAGCTTCCGACAGCTGAAATATATGGAATCGACTTCATCTGATCCTTCTCTAATTGATTCCGCGGGCTTTGGAATAAACCAAACTTATTACTCTTAACAATTGGCGCAGGCGTGACAGAGCACTTACTCATGTTGTATCTTTCAAGTACTTTGTTAATGTATGACCTCTGAGATAACCCTAATACTCCTCTAGACCTATCTCGATATATTTCAATACCCAAAACATAAGAGGCTTCACCAAGATCTTTCAATCGAACTTAGAGGACAAAAATGTCTTAGTCTCATGCAACAAATGCTTATCGCTGCTTGCTAATAAAATATCGTCCACATAGAGTACTAGGATCATAAACTTACCACCCTTATATTTCATATAAACGCAATTATCCACTTCATTCTCCTTAAATCCGAAGTTCTTAATTATATCATCGAATTTAAGGTACCATTATCTAGACGCTTGCTTAAGACCATAAATGGATATCTTTAGCCTGCATTCCATATGCTCCTTGCCTTTCATGACAAAACCCTTCGGTTGTGCCATGAAAACCTACTCATGCAAGTCACCATTAAGAAATGCAATCTTGACAACTATGTGATATAACTCTAAATCATAATAAGCTACCAGTGCCATGACAACTCTAAATGAGTCCTTCTTAGAGACCAGGGAAAAGGTTTCATTATAGTCTATTCCCTCTCTCTGCGAAAAACCCTTGGCTACGAGTCTCGCCTTGAATCGTTCGACGTTTCCTTTGGAGTCGTACTTAGTTTTGTAGACCCACTTATAGCCTACTATTTTAACTCCTTCAGGAATTTCTACTAAATCGCAGACATCGTTAGCGCCCATAGACTTAAGTTCATCTTCTATGGCGTCAAGCCACTTGGATGAATTTTCACTAATGATGGCTTCCTTAAATGAAGTGCGATCATCTGCTTTCCCAATGTCTTCTCCAATAAAAATCTCATAATCACTAGGAATGGCAGATCTCCTCTCCCGCTGTGATCTTCTTAGTTGTTCATCCGAAATTCCAGCAGGCTGAGGAATTTGCACATCAGTGTGTACATCATTTTGTGCTACAGGTTCATTAGTACCCTCAACTGTAGATGGATCCACAGAAGAAGATACCTGTGGCACTTGCTGAGACACAGGCAGATTTTCCTGTTGGACAACCGGCTTGGTGACACGGATTTTCTAAAGATCCAACTGTCTGTCCTGTGAGTTCCCACAGATTTGATCATTCTCTAAGAAGATGACGTGTCTTATTTCCATGAATTTATTGACACGGTCTGGGCAATAAAACAGATACCCCTTAGATTTTTCTGGGTATCCAATGAAGTGACAGCTCACAGTCTTAGGGTCTAATTTCTTTAGATGTGGATTAAAAGGTCTGGCTTCAGCAGTGCATCCCCATACTCTAAAATAATTTATACTCGGCTTTCTACCAATCTATAATTCATAAGGTGTCTTAGGTACGGATTTAGTAGGCACCCGATTTAGTATATGAGCGGCTGTCTTTAGTGCCTCCATCTACAATTTCACAGACAGGCTAGAGTGACTAAGCATGCTACGCACCATGTCTATTAGTGTGCGATTACGACGCTCAGCAACTCCATTCTGTTGTGGTTCACCGGGCATAGAATGTTGGGAAACTATGCCATTTTCCTGTAGGAACTTGGCAAATGGCCCCAGAACTTGCCCGTATGGAGCACTTTTCCCATAATATTCTCCACCTCGGTCCAAGCGCACTACTTTAATTTTAACATTATGCTGATTTTCTACCTCAGCCTTAAAAATCTTGAACTTATCTAGTGCTTCAGTTCGGTCATTAATGGGGAAAATATAGCCATAACGGGAAAAGTCATCAGTAAACGTAATGAAGGAATCAAAACCGTCTACTGATGTCACGGGAAGGGTCCACAAATGTCCGTGTGGATTAACTCAAGTATTCCCGTACTCCTAGTGGCCCCTTTCTTAATTGTTTTAGTGAATTTGCCTTTGATACAGTCTAAGTAGGGGTTTTCCTCAGTAAAATCTAATGGTTGAAGCATCTCATCTTTAATGAGACGTTCCATCCTCCCCTTCGAAATATGGCTTAAACGCTAGTGAGTTTCGATGAGGTCTTATTTATCTTAACATGATTAGCAACATCATACAAAGTCCTTGCAGATTCATCAAGAGAGAGCAAATAAAGTTTGTCTCGCTTGAAAGCAAGGCCCACAACCTCATTATTAAACTTAATGAAACATTCAACTCTAAAGCCATGTTCCGTTAAACAAGCAACAGAAATAAGATTCCTTTTGACAGATGTGTTGACGCCGAAAACCCGCCGGGGGCTGTCCGGCGTCTGGGTGACACGCGAAGGCCTGGGAGATCTGCTTAGCTCCAGTGCAGGTCCTAAAGTCTTGAGGTTCGTAGGCGTGCCAGTCAATTTGACCCCGCAATTGACAAGGAGAATATTAGCTTAGGAATTCAATCGGCCAATAAGAATCCTGCTAGCCGATTGCCGAAGGAATGCTTGAGCATCGGCTGAAAGCCAATGATAAAACTTTGTCCGGGCCCCAGCTGTCCGCGCCCGGGTCTCGTGCCCGTGCCCGGGTCCTCGTGCCCAGGTCCTCGCTTGTGCTCGTGCCCGGGTCAGCAGCAATTGCACATCGGCTATCGGCCGATACGGACTGATGTAGGCTCCTTGTAGCCGATGGCCGATGGCACCTGTGTATCGGCTAGGAAACCGATAACGCTATAAACAAATGGATAAGCTATCAGTATAACATGTGCATCGGCTAGAAGCCGATGATAAAATAGATAGGCAGAATAGTAAGCTAGCCGACTGCCGAGGAAACACATGTGCATCGGCTAGAAAACCGATGATAATATAGATGACTAAAACAGTAAGGATAATACAGTCGGCTTTATAAAAAGATAACCTATCAGCTAAGCACTCCGATAGAACGTCGCATATACACCGATCGGCTCGACAAGGATAAATCTATTATTATCGATCTAGTAGTTCAGACCTAACTGATGCAGCACAGATCGATAATAGTAAAGGAACCTCAACAAGCCGATAAACCTAATGCAACTGTGATGTAATAAGATAACTTATCGGCTATACATTCCGATAAGACACTTGCGCAAAAACCATCAACCTAGCAGGAACGATTTATCGCTGGCAGCTCAGTAGGTCGGACCCAACCGATGCAGCACGAACTGATGATAAATCGCCCCCAATAAGCTGATAAGATCTACGCAAGCGTGATGTGGTATACCTGATCGGCCTAAGAGGTCGGACCGAACCGATGCAGCCGTAGACAGGGCAGATACACCTGGGTAAGGGGTGACGAGTCTTACCCTCTCGCAGGAGTTCGGACCTAACCGATGCAGCCCCGCTCGAGAAGCAAGAACCCGTCGAAAGGGTGGCGATGCGCCGAATTTGATTGATCTGTGTGGATAGTTTACAAGGTCCCCGGGCATACGTATATATACCCCGAGTTACAAGAGTCCTTATAGGACACGGAACAGGACTTTCCTAACTAGAAAAGGAAAACTAGCAGACCTGATCGGACAAGAGATCAGGTTTCCTAAAAGATAAAACTATCTAATAGATAAGATAAATAACTGCCATAACGTGGTCTTCACGATTCCTTCCCAAGCTCGGACTCTTCTGGATTAGTTTCCAATGGCTGATATCGCTTCTTTCCTTAACCGAACCTGGTAACGACCCGTACCAAATTTTGGCGTTAACAAGATGGAACATAAAGAACATTATGCAATAGCCTGAAGTCTCCTCCTAGAACTAATGGAAGATCTCCAATAGCCTCAACATAATGTTTATTACCATCCGCCACTCTAAGACTTCGCTCCCCTTTGTAATAGTCCTCACGGAACGCAATTTCTAAAATAAATTGGTGACGTGCACAGTTGTACCTGAGTCAATCCACTAAAAACCAGAGGCATAATTCACATAGAGTGCATCATCAACATAAGAGATAATATCAATAATAACGTTACCATGCTTAGCAAGCCACTTCTGATGGAGACTGAGGTGCCCGATCTTTCGATGAGTTGATAGCTATCGATTTGTGGGTGGAGATGACCCTGGCAATCCGACTACAAATGCACGACGTTGCTTGCGCCTTAGCAATCGCTGAACCAACTCCGAGATGTTATTGATCCGGCTGGCGGCGCGATCAACCTGAACACGAGGTTCAATCCCTGCGAGCAATCGAAGAACTAGCAAGAATAGGACGTAGGCAATCTGATATTGGAATATGAATGAAGCATAAATTGTATTGCGAACACAATGTTGGGATCACGAAGCTGTCTTGACAGGTGGTCGTCCGACACAACTGAAGAACAGAAGTTTGCACAAGGGCTAAACCTAAACTCAACGAAATCCAAGTCGTAACAAGGGAGGCGGCAGCTCTTAAATAGGGATACGACCAGGGAGGGACGTCCGCCTAGGGTTACAAGGCCCATGGGCCCAAGTGGGGATGGCGCAGCACCCGTTTGACTCGGACTCAGGAACCAACGTGGATTGTTTTGATGATTGCGGCCAGCTCGGATGGAATTTGAAGATGAGGTTGGATCCGTTGGAAAGTAGACTTCATAAGCTTTCCATGAAGTACAAGAACACCCCAATCGGAGTCCATATGAAGTCGTGGCAGCCGTGGCAAGTTGGTACTGTCCTGCAGTCCGAATCCAACTTCCAAAACGTGTTGAATTTGGACTCCTTCTTTCCTTGGGCCAAAAGTGACGTGGTGGCCTGGTGGAGGACTTTAGGAATACTTAGATTTGGTCCCCAATCAACTTCATTAACCTTCCATGCTTTCCATATGCAATCAAACCTTTCCTTAATCCATGTAAGTAATTCTGAAAATAAAAATAAACACACTTTATGGTGCAGCACCAATTCATCAAATGTATCAATGATAAGCCCCATATAGAGTGGTTGCACCTTTGGTTTAGAAGTGGTTAACATGGTCATATCTATGCCGATGATGTCCTCATCAACTTCCTAAAGCCATTACACTGTTTCTGCATGTGCCAAGTCTTTTTACAAAACTTGCACATTACGTCATTGGATGTAGACGTACCAGATCCAGATGGAGCACCACCAGATCCGGATAGGGCACCTTGGGGTGGCTTAAACTTCCCCTTAGGCTTAGGCTTAGGCTTGCCGGTCTTAAATCTTTTGCTGGATTCGTCTACACAAGCTTCATCAACCTTCCTCTTTCCCTTATCATACTCAGTGAGGAAAGCCTGTTCCTTTTGCCTTTCTGCCTTTTGATGCTCCTCCTCCTCTATGGAGTGGGAGATCAGTTCGGCAATGGACCATTTGTCATTCTGAGTATTATAGTTGATCTTAAATAGACCGTAATCCGGTGGCAAGGAACCCATGATGAAGTGGACTAGAAAGCCATCAGAGATAGCCAAGTCCATGCTCTTCAATTGTGCTGCCATGTTGGTTATAGACATGATGTGCTCTCATACACTCCCCTTCCCGTCGTAACGAGAGGTGAGCATCCTCATTATGAGAACACTAGCATAAGTCTTAGATGAGCCTTTAAAATTTTGCTCACATTAGTCGTATACTTCCTGGTGTTGTCAGCATCAAAAAATGCCGCCTCTGATGCCAGGGGATATAGAGTTCTTAATGACCAGTAAACTCATGCGATTTGCCTTTTCCCATTTCTCCGCCTTCTCCTTATATGCCTTCTTAATTGCATTAGTGGCACTAACGGGAGGAGAAATGGGTACATCCTCTCGTAAGGCAACATCATAATTAAGTAGCCCAAGAGTAATTGTCACCCTCTCCTTCCATTCCTAGAAGTTGGTGCTATTTAGTTGTTCAATGCTGTTTATTTGAGCAACGACATCATTAACAACTGAAATTAACGACAAATCATTAGTAAACAGCGAAAATGTACATAATTAACCCTACGTTGGTCTGGTTAGTCATGCACAAGAAAATTATTTTACTCCATAATTCCGTTGGGCAAAATGAAGCAAAGCTAAATTTGTCGTCAATAATAATATCCTAAGCCATAACTCCGTTGGGTCAAAATGACGAAGGAAATAAATAAAATATTCCAACTAAAATTCTCGTTGGTTCCATTTAGTTGGAAATTAATTATAATGTAGAAATATAAATTTTACTTTAATTTATAGCATTAAGAAATGGCCTAAAAGAATTAAATCTTAATGTAGAAATCATAAATTAATAATTATGGCCTAAAGAAATTAAAACTCAACACATAAAATATAAGGGACAATTATTTTTACTTAAATTTAATGGCAACATAATAATTTTACTGAAATTTAATAGCATCATGAAATAGCATTAAGCAATTTAAATCTGCTTATAGGAATTAATAGAGGAAAAAAACTAAAGAAAATAAATAGAAAATGTAATTTGACCTTGCGGCCCATTAGAGGCCTCCCGGCCTGTTACTGTGCCAGGGAGCGCGGGCGGAATTTTTACTGTTACTAATTTAATTTTTTTTTTAATTTACAAAACTAATTTTCGATTTGGGTCATTTGCAAAACTAACCTCTTGCCGCCCTGGGCCACGGTGGTATTTAAAAACCGCCGTGGCCCAGGGCGGCGAATGGCATCCCCGTCACCCGGGGCTAACGGCGCCGGCCGCCGTTAGCCCCGGGGAGGCCACGTGGATTCGCCGCCCTGGGGGACGGCGGCGAATGCCCCCAGGGGGCCAGGCATTCGCCGCCGTCCCCCAGGGCGGCAAATGCACTGGACCGTCCGCACAGCGATCGGACGGTCCGAATCCTTGTCTGACATTTCCTTCACCGTGATATATCGCGAATACAACTCTATTTGCCATTTCTGTTCACAAAAAAGATTTTATTAATCTGTACTAATCAATATTCGTTCCATAAAAAGGCTATACGTATGAGTCAAACCATTACCGTTTCTATATTTTACAAACTGACCCAGCGGCGCTAATAAAGTTATACGCTAGGTTTTTCTAACGTGTCAAAATGACGTATACCAACGATGGCCATGGCGGAGCATATTTATTTTTAAAATATCTACAATTTACTACCTCTCCGCTATGTTCTTCTAGTACGGCCAAATAAATTTAACACTAACGATGGTTATGCCAAACCGCTAATATTTTCATACTATATCGGATATTACACTACAAGTCTACTACTAATTAACATTTGTCTAAAAAATTGACTACATAACAGAGAGAGATCAAAAAAATACCTGGATTCGGCTAAAAAATCTGTGAGGGCTTCGCCGCTGTACTTCTCCTCCTTTCCCTCAGCTCTATTAGACGAACGCTGGAGGCGGAAGGGAGAAATGACGCGCGGCGACTGCAGAAAGGGATTTTATAGGGGAGGGCAAAAAACCGCCCTCCCCCAGGGCGGCGAATGGCTATAACCCGCCCTGGGGGACGGCGGCGAATGCATTCGCCGCCGTCCCCCAGGGCGGCGAATCCACGTGGCCTCCCCGGGGCTAACGGCGGCCGGCGTCGTTAGCCCCAGGTGACGGGGTGCCATTCGCTGCCCTGGGCCACGACAGTTTTTAAAAACCGCCGTCGCCCAGGGCGGCAAGAGGTTAGTTTTACAAATGACCCAAATCGAAAATTAGTTTTGTAAATTAAAAAAAAATTAAATTAGTAACAGTAAAAATTCGCGCGGGGGCGCGCACGCGGCCCATAACTCGTGCACGGCCCGATCAACCCGCGGCCCAAAATCATCCGCCGTTGGATCTTAGTCGGCGGCCGGGATTGCCCGGATGGATCGGCGCAGGCGCAGCAATGACCGTCGGGATGTGATTCGACGGCCAGAGATCGACGCGCACGCGCTAAAAGCGCCGCTCGGCCAGCGAAACCCTAATCCCTATTCTCTCCCGATCTCCACGCGCGAGAAAACGGCGCCGACGCCGAGCGAAGCGGCGGCGGCGGCGGCCATGGCGCGCGGCGGTCTCAGGCCGCGCGCCGTGGTGTCCCTCGCCGCCGTCGCGCTGGTTCTCCTCCTCGGCGCGGCACACCTCATAATACATCGGAGGGTCACCGACGTCGGATTCTATAACAAGCAATACACAAACAATTAAAACAGTACATGTGGGCAAGCAAACATGAGCTAAGAATATTTTTAATGGATTCTTGATATTTTTCTGGATTTAATAAAATTTGAATGGACTTAATCGGAGTTCGTATGAATTAGTTACAATTATTGAAGTTTTACTGTCATTTCCAATGTAAAACTAATTACTAAACAATTTATTGCGCAATTAATGATTTATTGCGTCACTGGACCGGGAAGCCGGCGCCGATAGGCGGCCCCACCAGCCAGCGGCGCACAGGAGGATGGCGTGTCCACCGAGCCGAAAACGAGTGCGCCACGTGGTGCACAAGTGGCGCCAACGCAGCGACCATGCGGGCGACCACGCGGGCGACCAATGGGCGGCCCCGATCTGCCACCAGGCGGATCGGACGGCCCCTGGGAACGGCGGCCATAGCCGGCCATCCCAAGTAGGAGGCGGCAGTGCGCACGTGACCTAATGGTCACCGGCGGCGACCACTCAACGCGGCGGCAGGCACGCGGGGAGCAGAGAGGGACGGGGAAACGGCAAAGGGTCTCATCGGCGGCTCGCAGCGACGAGCGACAACGCGGGGACGATGGTAGCGAGGTGGGAGAGGCGGCGACTTCGGGACGGCGTCGGCAACAGGGCTCAGACGGCAGCGGACGAGCAAGAAGCGGCGGTCGAGATGTCCTGGAAGATGGGAAGACGGGAAACGGGTTAGGACGAAGAAAGGAGCCACGGCGTAGCCGAATTGGCTAGCCAGAGAAGAGATAGAGGGCCGGAGCTCACCATGCACAAGGACGAAGCGTTCCGGCGGGCTTCGGCTTCCACGGAATGGCGGCCGACGGGCTCTTCAGCATGGCGGAGACGGTGGCGGTGGCGGTGCGGCTTGGTGGCGTCTGGAACGGCGGCGAACGACGGCTGGAGTTGGTGAAAGGTGGCGGAAGCTCGGGTGCGCGGTGGCGGTGGTGTTTGAGGGCACGGGGAGGCTCGATATGCTAGGGGAAAAGACAGAGGAGGAGGTGAGGAAGCTTTTTATGCACGCGGGCGAGCGAGATCGGGGCCGTAATGGCTCAATCGTGCTCTGGAATGAGGTCGGCGACGACGGGGTCGTGCGCATGATTCGCAGGCGAGCAGGGGCAGCTACGCCGGAGAACATGGGGAGTGGGGGCAGACTCGGTCTTTCCTCGTTTGAACCAGGCGCAGGCGAGCGAGGGAGCGGGAAGCGGCGCTGATCGGACGGCGGAGGGGACAGTGCTGACAGGCGGGCTCGGCCTGTCAGTGGGGCGCGCGGGCGTGCGGGGAGGAGCGGCCTGATGAGTGGGCCCCGAAGTGCAGCGGTAGGGGGAGCGGGGCGGGCGCTGGTAGGTAGGGTCAGCGGGAGGCAGGTGCGGCTGCGTGTGGGCCGCGAGGAGGCTGAGCACACAGTACTGGGCCACGGCCCAGTGGGAGGAAAAAGAAAAAGAGAGAGAAATGTAAGAGTCTGGAAATTAATTTCCAGAGGAAATTTAATTTCGATATTCATTTTCGATTTATTAAAAATGGTTCCTGTGCTCTGAAAATTCCACTAAAAATCTAGTTAATATATTTTGGCAAGGGGAACATAGGAAAAATGTTCCCAGCCACAGTACCTTATTATTTTGCATTTCACACATTTAATTAATTCCTTTTGTCTTTTTTAACTTTATTTTTCTTGGGTATTTTCTCAGGTATAATTTAGTGTGGCTAAAATCAAGGTGTGACATGATTTGACACCATTTGTTGTGAACTTATATTTTTCGCGAGTTGTGTGGAATATTAAGAAAACACTCCGAAGTGCTCAACGGTATTTTTGAGCATATGGGAGTGATTTGACACCATTTGTTACGAACTTGTATTTTTTGCGAGTTGTATGGCAGGTTAAGAAAATGCTCCAAACTCCTCTAAAGGTACTTTTGTGCATATGGGAGTCATTTGACAGCATTTGTTATGAACTTGTATTTTTTACTACTTCTGTGGCATCTTATGGAAATAGTCCAAACTTCTCTCAATGTATTTTTGTGCGTATGGGAGTGATTTGACACCTTTTGTTGCAAACCTTATATTTTTCACGAGTTGTGTAACATGTTAAGAAAACGCTCCAAAGTGATCTAAAGGTTGTTTTGTGAATATTGGAGTAATTTGACACAATTGCTTGCGAACTTTTATTTTTCACGAGTTGTATGGCATGTTAAGAAAACACTTCAAACTTCTCTAAATGTATTTTTGTGCGTATGGGAGTGATTTGACAACATTTGTTGTGAACTTTGTATTTTTCGCGAGTTCTGTGGCATGTTAAGAAAATGCTCCAAAGTGCTCTAAAAATTGTTTTGTGAATATTGGAGTGATTTGGCACCATTGCTTGTGAACTTGTATTTTTCGCGAGTTGTATGGCATGTTAAGAAAACGCTCCAAACTCCTTTAAATGTATTTTTGTGCGTATGGGAGTGATTTGACACCATTTGTTGTGAAATTTGTATTTTTCGCGAGTTGTGTGGCATGTTAAGAAAATGCTCCAAAGTGCTGTAAAGGTAGTTTTCCTTATAACCGACTTATAGAAACATAATCAGAATGAGATAGGAAGAAGAGCAACGGGCCTACGAGAAAAGATTACATGTATGGAAATAATCTCTAACACCAGGGTTGTTTGATGTTTGTTGGAGTATGTGAGTTTTGGTTCCCTCGCCTAAATGCAAGCGTGAACCGTGAAGCCGATGCTGGTATTGGTTGACCATTTGACTAATGAGTACGGTCTAGCCCAATCTTTTTTCTTTAACTTTTTGTTACTCTCTTTAGTGCCACACTCCAAAATACCATCTTATTCGATACTCCCTTCGTCCCAAAATAACTTTTTTTCACATCTCATTATCCCAAAAAAATCATTTTTTAGCAATTAATATATTGGAGTTTGCAAAAGTGTGAAACATTGCATTGGGGTTTATTAAAGTGAGGAACAGTTGCATTGGAGTTTGCTAACGTGGATGGTTTTCTATTTGGACAAAGCTAGTAACTGTGATTATTTACCACTCGGTTCCATTGATTTGATTCTATTTAATCATTTTTGACTGTCACCTCAGCAAATCTATACTACTTAAAAAGACCCTTGTGGTGGCGGTGATTCTCCCTCCAAGGGCTCAGATTTCTCTCACGTTGCTCCGTTTCAGATCCAACGGCTCAGATTTCTCTCACGCTGTACCGTGATTCATGAATCACCCCTTCCCTTGCGTTCCTAGCCCCCTGTGCTCACCGCCAGCCCATCCCCCTACATTCGGAGTCACCGGATTGAACCACCGCAGCCGCCTCCTTCAACCACCGGTGCCGCCCCCTCTGCTCCCCTACGCCCGCTGCTGGAAATCCCCTGTCTGAAACCACTGCCACCACCATTTGCAACTACCGCTGCCGCCCCCTCCTGCTCCCCTGCACCCGTCGCCCGCCACCTGAATCCGCCGGATATCCCCGTCTGCAACCACCATCGCCGCCTCTTGCAACCACCACCTCCACCCCTCCTGTGCCCCTACGCCCACTACCCGTTACTGGAATCCGCTGGAAATCCCTCGCCTACAACCGCTGCCGCCACCTCAGATCTCGATCTCCCGTTCCCCTCCCTCTATTGCACTCCTCTCCGCCACTCCTTGCGCTAGCCACTGAGATGCCAGCTCCTCCTGATCACTCTCCTCACCCTCTACCACCCCTCCCCTAGTCGCCACACCTCCAAGCCATCGGGCCACCGCTGATCGGCCTCCTCCTCATCACTCATCCAGATCGCCCTCCTCCTCCCTCTTCCCCTTCCTCTCGGCCGACCCCACCACCAGATGCCGAGCTGTTGTCGGTCCCTCACCACACAGTGCCCCTCCCCCTCACCGCACCTGCTGCCGCCCGCAAGGGTTGGACACCACAGCCATTGTAGCGCTCATCCACCATCGTCGCAGTCCACACCTGTGCCATCGACAAGTCTTGTGGTTCACTGCCATCCATCGCGCACACGTTCTGTTCTCCCGAGCATCTGTCCTCGACTGGTCCAGCGGTGCCCCCCGTCATGTGAAGGAAAGGTTGCACAATGGCCTTCCTCCATCGTCTGGCCTTGACTGGTCACAATACGAGCGAGAGGCGTCGTCCACTTTGCCGTACCCCGATCACCCTCAGCTGCATCACTACTTAGCTTTTCTGCCACCAACACTTGAAGGCGAGGTCACGCCCCTAGTGGGCTCGCCATCTGCCGCATCGCCGTTCTGCCTGCGTTCCTGCTGCCATTGTCACAATCTCAAGCCTGCAGACGACATAGACGCAACAAATTGATCATGACACCTCGCTAAATCAGGTTACTAATCCTAGTTCCCGCCTGTACTGTGCCGTTAAGATTTGATGCTACAAAATGTTTGCACAATATTTTCGAGGATAATTTTAAGATTTATCTATTGCTCTGCTGGTTGCATGCAATGTATAAGAGTGATGGGATCTGATGCATGTTCGTTGTATTTTCCATAGTAGACATTGCACGAATTCAACAATCTGCAGGTGATATACATACATCCCTCTGTTTTCCTGCAAATCATATAGTAGATACAATTCTGTATGTTTTGGAGTCTGATCGAAGTGTTAAGCAATTGTACTCGCTTTTCTATCTTTGAAGTGATGATACACTTTTTTGATGAAAAGCTTGAAATTTTGTGGGTACATTTACTAGCAAACTTGCTTAACCTTTGTGTTTAGTGTCTTGAGTGATGTCCGAAGCGGGGGAAAAAACCTATGTTGTCGCAGAGGGCGTCCTTCCTGGTGTGGCGAGAGGGGCGGTTGCCAACAAGGGTGGCACGGTGGTGACGGCGGTGATGCCAAAGCAGGCCAAGTCGGAGGGGAAGGGTGCTGTGTCTAATGGATTGGAGAAGGCTGCTGGTTCGTACAGAGTTTGTTCTTTTCTTGGGTTGGTGATGTT
The DNA here is from genome assembly GCA_003991445.1 of Oryza meyeriana var. granulata. Lineage (NCBI taxonomy): Eukaryota > Viridiplantae > Streptophyta > Magnoliopsida > Poales > Poaceae > Oryza > Oryza meyeriana. The sequence goes on along the minus strand of RYFJ01000308.1, from coordinate 81,463 downwards.
TGCTGTTGCATTTACTTATTTTGGAAGGGATCACAAGGCAGGCTATGGAGATAAATGTGAATTCAGCTTGGATGCCTCTTGCTCACCGCTCCTTGGTAAAGCTCATATTCTTGAGTGATCTTCTGCAATCCCAAGCTTGTCAATTTAGTTGCAATGCAGTAAAAATTAACTACAGTTTTCTTTGACATAGCCTGTTAAATCTAGATCAGTGTACACAACTCCAAATGATGTTTCTTCTAGAGCCCAAGAGTAAGTGTCAGTTCTGTCACCAACCAACAATTTAGGCCATCCTTTTCTTCCTTCTAGATTGCAATTTCAGTTGTTCTTTAGTTAGCACCTTGCAATTAATGTGCATCCAAGTTGTGATGCTTGCCAAAAAAAGAATGATACTGCCACTCCACTAAAGTTCATAATAGCATTGTTTGGTGTTCGCTTAGCCTGAAATGGTTGATGTTTTATATCAGATCAAACGAGAAACACCACCAATGCTTTGTCATGTGTTGTTATTATTAACATGAAACATGCTCATTTGTTCTTGCAGGAGTACCAATACTCCCCGAGCAGCGGCTCAACACAAGAGTGCTGCTGCCGCTGGTTTTAGCTTTAGATTGCAGGAGCCTGCTGAGAAGAAGGAGGAGGTACATTATACACCTAAAGGCATTGTGCTCCATATGTTCATTTGCATTCCTTTTTTTTTCCTTTATGCTGACCAGGTGTAGTGCTGACTTACTTTCAGTTCTACCAAAAACTTGAAGAGAATCCATGAAAGGAGCTAGAACAAACAAAAGTGAGAACTTTTTTGATATCTTTTATCTAAAAATTTTGAATATGTGTACCACTAAGATATGAAATTAATCCATTACTCAAGAGCTCATCGGCGTGGGCCGTGCTCGGCGAGTGGCCGACATGGGACTGCAACCGCTAAGGCTACTGCAGCCCATACTGCTACTGTGACAGCACTGTGATGAAGGCTATCCCAATGTGCAACTGCCTCGCCGGCTTCGAGCCGACGAGCACGGCGGAGGGGGATAGCGGCAGGCTCTCGCGGGGCTGCCGGCAAAAAAAGGCTGTGCAATGCGGCGACCGTTTCTTAGCTGTGCGTCCCCGGACAAGTTCATGCTCGTCGTGAACACAATGTTCGATGCATGCGCTGCCGAGTGCAGCAGCAACTGGTCCTGCGTGACATACGCCTATGCCAACTTGAGGAGCAGCAGATCAAAGGGAGACATGACGAGGTGCTTGGTATGGGCAGGAGAGCTGGTTGACACGCACAAAGCAGGCGAAGGGCTTGGCAGTGACACACTCTACCTCGGGCTTGTAGGCCTGCACGTGGGTAAACACTAAACACCATTCTATGCATTAATTGCTATTTCCAATTTACTAGTAATCTATAGTAGCTAAAAAGATCGTAGTGATGGCGGTGACTCCTACGCTGGAAGACATGCTGATTGAGGAGCTTTGGATCGAGAAATCCGACAGCTAAGATTGATTTCTGTAGGATACACTTTCTCCTTATTGTCCCTTTGCTTAATCTTTCCATAATGTTTTGTGATAAAAGGGCAGAATGGTAATATTTTACTAAATTCTTGAAGTCCAGCCACAAAGTTCATCGGGCTCTATATACAATGTTAGATATGTGAGGATATATATGTGTATCCTATAGAAATCTATTTCTTTTGTATTTGTAAAGGAACAATACGTGGTTTTTGTGAAATCCTTTTTTTTAGGAATTAGAACAATATTTGTCCGATCCTTTAAACATGTAACTAGTAATATATCCGTGCTAACGCTACGACGATATTTGTGAATGCAAATAATAATAGTAACAGTAATATATCCTTTAATCTATCATCCTGTAACTTAAAAAGATACTTGCAACTATTATCATAGTAAACAGTATGCCAGTACTTTTCTTTTGGCAAATCAAGTCTAAGACAGTGCATACATCACAAAGGGTTCAGTAAGATAAAAACCAAGAAGTGCGAATAGAAACCGAAGGCCTAATATGGGGGCAGCGCCTCAGATATGTAAATTGAACATTCTTACAATATATATATACCTGAATTTTACTTCACATCTCAACCAAGAAAAAAAACACAAAACTCATTGTAGAAACCCAAAACCACAATCTCAAATCTTACATAAAATACATTACGCTTAAAAGGTCTTATGAGGATATATATATATGATCTCATTGACGAACTCCCTGATGAACTGCATGAAAAATAGATGAGATTATCAATAGAGAGGGAATCTGTAGTTAAGCTGGATTGCATAGGTCCAGTCTTGCAAGTATAAAGCATAGTGTTGCTTGGGGGTATCAAGAGTACCAATCAATAGGCTGAATAAAAGTTCTATCTTCTAATTATATGTGGACCAGCAACTAAAACTAGATGGGAATCCTTTATGCTAAAGTCTGAGCAGATGCAAAGGTAAGAACTTACCATAAACGAAAGGAGACCTGTGAAAATGCTGCAGAACAAGAGTATGTCAGAATGTGAAGAGAGATAGGTATAGAAGACTTATATGGTAAAAATACAGACACTACGCATATCACTATAGCAGTGAAACTACACTTTTTGATTGTTTAGAGTACACACATCTCACTGTTAAATAAAAAATTACGTCGACTCCCATGGAACCACATAAGTATGAATTTATAGTTTTAAGGAATGAAAAGACATGAAAATGGCATAGATTCTCTAAAGATTAAATGCTAGCTCAGCCTGAGAACTTCCTAAGGAGAACAATGAGAGATACATTATGCTCACATATTGAGCTTGGTATAGACATACCAAGCTATATATAACTATATAATCTACTGAACAATGAAATAATTCAGGGCTTTCGCCTCATCAAATTCAGTGTCCTCTTCAACAACTTTATGTAAGTCAACAAATAAAATCAGAAAGTTAACACAGTGGTGCACAGATGGGCCTTTCGCTGAACATGGTACTTCCCCATCAGTTATTGCTTATCAGTTTTCGCTGAATAGAAGTGATTATTTCAGATACTAACTACTGCTCGGAATGCTTCATTCAGATATGTCTGCAACATACTTTTTTAAGCCTCTGACCGTGAACCAATTTGTGGAGGAGTTCCTGAACATACGTGACACCTCAAGACCTTTGTCTGATCGGGATCGTGTGAAGGTAATATTCGTACTAATGGAATTCACAAAATCTGCAGTACTGATTCTAACTCTCATTTTCCAACATGTTCAGATAAAGAAAGCATTATGTGGGGTTCACATTGAAACAAACCACCAAGAGGACCAAATCAGCACATACAAGATAACAAGGATTACCCCATTCCTATGAGCCAGCTGATGTACTTATGTTTCCTCTGCTGCTGCTATAATTGCCTTTTTGTTTACATGCTCTAAGTTACAGGAAATCAATGTAGATCGTTGATGGAATATTTGAAAGGTCTCTGTTAATGATTTTTGGCGTATTAGTATATTAGCAACCAAGCATTGGATCAAATGATCAATTGACCTCTCAATTCGAACCCTCTAGCTGCATTCGTACGCATCTGTGCTAGTACTATATAAATGCTACAGCAACATTGTTTTTGTATTTCGAGGTAACTCTACCCCATTACTTTTGAGTGCCGACCAACAGTTCAATTGGGCTAAATACTATTTAGAAAATGCCAACTGATTAATTTATCATAAGATGATCCAAACAAAGGCATGTTAGGTACCACAACCTTTTGTTCTCTGTACTTCTCTATACCACACAAAAAAGAACAGATAGTCACAACCATTTCACCAAAAAATCCAATAAACACCCAATGACAAGTGGGCCCACAACCCAAACCGACCGATATGGACCCACCTTTCAGTGACCAATATAAAAACTCCATAAAACCATCGCTCTCGAATTCTTTTGACACACAGGAGAATATCTTGTTATTGTGTAGGTAGAGAACATAGACTGCCTCCGATCACCTATATATGACTTTGTGAAAACAATGAGCAGAGGAAAACAATAGTGGTTTGATAGACATTCTCATTTCTTTCTCAGGGTTGATGGAGCTAAAAAACTGGTGACAGCGTGATGTGAACATGGGTGTCCCGATCTTTCGATGAGAGGGTAGGTCGATTGGATGGAGCGACGTTGGTGATTCGACTACAACTGTCCAGGGACGTTGCGCCTTAGCAATCGTTACACCAACTCCAGAGGCTGTTCGCAATCTCGACGGATGCACGATCAGCCTAACCACGAGGGTAATTATTCTTGTAAGCAATCGAGAACTAGCAAGAACAAGATGAACAAGCAACTCAATTTGTGAAATAAAGATGAAGGTTTAACTCAAGAGAACAAATGGTGGGTTTCAAAGACGAGCAAACCGGCGATCTAACCGATCACGGGATTACACGGTAAAGTAGCGACGCTAACTTTAATCTAACAAAACCCAATCTATTTGTGGCGGCTCTAAAGGTATTAATAGGATGGAAGGACGACCACAGGGGTGTTGGGGTCGTTCTCTACACATCCCTAATGGACCCAACTTGATACATGGGCCTTTGGCCCAAAAACGGTGACGCAACACCTGAAACAGAAAACCTCTCATCACTAAAATGATGATTGCGGATGATTCCGAGTAGATATGAAGATGAATATAGATCTGTTGGAAAGTAGACTTGATAAGCTTTCCGTGAAGTACTAGAACTCCCAAATTGGAGTTCGTATGAAGTCGTGGCGGCCGTCACAAGTTGGCGCTGTCGTACAGCCGATTCCAGCCTGCGGAATCCCTTTCCTTGTTGATCTCCTTCCTTTCCTTGTTGACCTTCTCCATGTGTAGGTGTGGACGTATCGATGGTGTTGATGTCCTCATCACAGCGGCTAGTGGTTTTCACGGTTCTATTTTTTGTTTAACTAACAGCAACTATGTTCATCTGTTGTGCCTAGGAACTTTCTTAAGCGTGTCTCAACAGCCCCTTTTGTTGAGAGCAATGACTCAACCACCTTAGCCACTTTGTGTTTTTTGTTTTAGTCCCATGATGATTAGGAGTTGCATGCATGCATGCGGTGGACTTGTTTTAATGGTGCTATTGGTTCGTTGTGATGTATCCATGCAAATGATATTGAAAGTTCAGTTGGCCAAACTACTTTTTTGGTGAGCACATGGTTTTATTTTTTGTCAAACATTTATCTAAATTTTATACATTGATGCCATGCCAATATATTATTAAATTGCTAAAACACAATGAAAACTATAATTTTTTAAGCTATTCTATCTGGACACATCCATAAAGATTTCATCCCATTGACCACCAACCTAGCTTAGTGCTCACTTGTCATCCACGTTGTACATAGCTCTTAATCTTCTCCTAACCCTAGACCAGCCAGACAATATGTAAACACAAAAACTAAGTTTCCTGGGAGGATTTCAATACATGACTCACCAGCTTTTTAGTTTTGCTGATTAAAGTTTTCTATCTAGCATATCGAATTTTCTATAGTTTTTTATATGCATGCTTGAGATACTTCCTCCTTCGCCCGTGAGTGCTCGCATTTCAGCCTACTATACTAGACCAGCTTCAACAGGAAGAACTGAGACCTCTTGCTAGGTCGAAGGAAGAGTGCACTTTCCCATTTGACTTGTGATGCCAGCCTATAGCAAAAGTAAGAAATGCTATCCTAAGCTTTGGACTTCCGCCCAACCGTTCACTCACTAGAAGTGCAATAGAACTCGATACAGCACACGGCTAAACCTGTTTGTGGGTGATTCATGTAACAAGGATTACCTGTGGCTGAAATAAAGTTTCAGTGCATCTCCTTCCTTACTCTGCTTTCCTGAGTGAATCGATTTCAACCCTAAAGAAAAGACACGTTGCACCCAGAAAGTGTAAATAATGTATGTATTAGCAGAGTATGATGAGGCGTCGTATGTGATATAGTTAGATTTCAGAGTTATGGAACTGGGCCCATATGACATGGGGGACAGACTAGATGAAAAGTAGTAGGCCCATGAACAACGATAGAAACTAAACTACTATGAAGTTTACTAAGGACAGTGTTTAAGTGGAGCAGGAAGGAATCAAGAGGGGAGGAGGAAAGCTGTACCAAGTGGAAGGAGAAGAGCTAATTGCTAAAGAAGAACAAGCTTAGTTCTGCATGATGGCTCAATGGTGCATGGTCAACTTAGTAAACCTAACATCTCTGATCCAATTTCAACCCTACTAAGAGTAGGTGTTTCAAGAACCTAAGTCCTTACCCCCCCAAAAATAATTCATGATCACTATATACCCCCGAAGGTACTGAGCCCAAACATCTGCAAAAGGCTGAGATTGAGAATTGAGGAATTGCTGAAGAATTCACTGACACAACCCTCTACTAGCCCCTTTGCTTCACCTGTGCTGTTAGTGAAGAACAAGGATGGGACATGGAGGATGCGCATTGAAACCAGGCAGCTGCATGCCAGTACAGTAAAGAAGAAATACCCAATTCCGGTACATAGATGACCTATTGGATGAGTGGTGCTAAATATTACAGCAAGATTGACTTAAGATCTGGCTATCATCAGATCAGGATGAGAGAGGAAGACAAGCCCAAAACTTCATTCAGAACCCTGTCACTATGAATTCAATGTGATGCGGGCTTACAAATGCTCCTGCAACGTTTCAAGCACTCATGAATGATGTGCCCAGAAGATTTGTGTTGGTTTGATGATATACTTCTTTACAGTAAAACACTGAAGGAGCATCAACAACACTTGTAGCTAACACTTTTTCTGCGAAATCAGCTACATGCTAAGATGAGCAAGTGTGAGTCTGGACTTTTAAAGGTGGAATATTAGGGGCATTGAAAATAAGGTGGCAGATGCATTGTCTAGGAGAAAGGCCGGAACATCTGTCCAGCAGTCCAAGGTGTGCAAACCGCTTTGTGAAGGGACCTAGTTGTGTATTTCGAAGCCTTTTAGGCAAAGCTACTTTGGCGTGCACTGAAAGGGCGTCTTCCTTTCCTATATGGGCCCAAGAGGTGAGTGCATAATCTGGTGTAGAACGGAGGGGATATCCTAAGTTGATGTGCACAAGTGCTTTCTCTGATTGAAGTCGATTGCCTCAACCAATTTCTTAGCTGTGGGAAGAAGTGGCGAATTGGGGATGGTACTACCTCAGTGAAACAGTGGGAAGATGGGTAGGTGGGGCCTCTCAACCAAGACATCGCGGTTGGCGAGTGGGGACTCTACTGAATTCCAGCATGGGTGTGGTAGATTACTGACGTGAAGCCGGACCTCTATGAGTGCTCTATATGGCCGGATCAAAGCTATTCTCAAAACTAGATCCGTTGGAGTGGGAAGTACTCAAGATGTAGAAGAGGACTCAAGCAGGGCTACCCACTGTCACCTCGCTTCTTTTTCCGGCTTCTTCCCTCTCACTTCAAGCATTTGCCGATGCTGACTGGGCTGGCATAACCTAGTGAATACCCTTATGATGATGATTCTTCTCCTGCTACATCCTGCATGCAGACCGCTCTACTAGTACAGACCTTCACCAGCCAGTTCACTTTGCCTATTCCTCTTCTGCCACATCCCCTAGCTTTGTGAAATGACTTGACAGATTTGCTTGCTTTTCCCTCTGCATATGATCCAAACATTCACACATACATACCACTTTAGCACACTTTACAGAACATGAGTGCAACATACCAATTCTAGAAAAAACACATAAACAAAATCCAAACAAAGTCACTTAAGAATAGGCAAGGGACATACCGTCCACACCACCTACTTGAAGAGCAGAAAAGAGTATAGTTAGTGTAAGGAAAGTATTATAGGAAAGACCCTATAAGTTCAGACAATATGCTACATTCTATGATATCCTATTCAATCCCCAGGTTAGCATGCGTTGCTCGTCGTGCTAATAAATCCTCTCTTCTTAAAGCCCAAGTAGGACAAAGAAATGCAAGTAAATACCCTCGATTCATTCCTTTTATGCGAGTGGGAAAGCTAGATAGAAATCAATGACAAGGAGTAGAGCCTAGAGCAAAAGGGCCTGGTGTCAGGTTAGTTAAAGCAAGAAAGTCAATGCTGGTGCTCGCTTATTCAATCCTTTTTTCTCTCCTCCTTTGTGCTAAATCACTAGTGCTAAGAACTAGGTCAAAAGGAAAGTCAGCCCTTAATACGGAGTTTTATACTTGTTCTTACTTGTGTTAGTGAAGCCGGATAGTTCAACTTGCCCGCCCAAAGTCAATCTATGAAAAGTCTTCCTTATAGGCGCACCCAGCTGTAAGAGAGTAGAAGCAATCGGAGTAAAAAAATCCCATAGTGAAATGAGCGTTAGATGTTGACTAGACAAAACTAGCTAATACATGTAGTAGGGTAACTTTTTCTTTTTTCTCGGTTATGTGAAAAGGTAGAAAACTTGGTACACTTTATAGGAAATGAACTACTCTTAATGAAAGCAAGTCAAGCTGGATGAGTTGTTAGGAATGGCTCAACCCAGGCAGCGCTAAACCTTTCTTTTCCCGGCAAATCTCTCACTTCAATCTTTCTAGGCTAGCTATGTTCTCGGGGCTACACCCCACCAGAGTAGGTTTCACCATCGTGTAATGAAGATGTTAACTTCTAGTACAAGCAAGCAAATCTAGTGCCCTGAGTACCCTTGTCAGAAGCACACTATAAAAAACCATCTCAACAAAGGTAAAGTTTAGTATATATTAGATAAGATTTCACCTTCCTCACCGTGGCTTACTTGGATGGGAAAAGTAGTAGATACGCGTTCTAGAATAGGATCCATGTATATACCAACAGTCCTAGATGGAGCCCAACACGAAAAGTAAGGTGATGAACGAACTTAAGAATACAATAAACAGAATCAAAACAAGCAAGAGAACTCTTAAAAGAAAGAAATCTACTGCTCAATCATTGACAGATATCTTTTAGTATATAGCCCTACCTAGGGGGAACTCACACTCGCTAGAAGGCAAAAGCACTTGAAACAGTAGTGAGGTAAGAAATCAAACTACTCGCTTATTCTCAATATGCCTGCTCTTCGAATTCAAAACTCCTCCGCTATAGCCCATTCTACATATGTATATATGAAAAAGACAGCTGCTATACAAAGCTTTATCTCGCCACTTGAGAACTCGTTTGCTTCTGGCAGTCTTACTGGATTTCGTCTATCCTTAGCTTACTGACCTAAGATCTATATGCTTGGCATATTCATAATCTCCCTCATGGTTATGTTTTATTATCTTAGAAGGAGTTGCAACCTACAAGGCCTATAACGCCATATCAGATCTGATGCGAGGTTCGGTCCCGATCTTTCGATGGAGAAGGTAATCACGATTGGTGGAAGAAACCGACGTTCACGGCCCGACTACAACTATCCACGATGTTGCGCCTTAGCGACCGATACACCGATTCCAGAAGGTGAGCGCGATCTTGTGGAGCGCGATCAACCGGCCACGAGGGCTCTTGTCCTGCAAGCAATCGTAAACAAGCAAGAGCGAGTTGAACAAGCACTGAATTGCTAAATCAAATATGAAGTTTCAATCTGAAAATACAAGAGGTCGGGTTCCATACAAGAAGACAGGCGATCTAGTTGACACGCGCGCTTCAAGCGAAGTAGCAGTGGCTAAAACTTCAATCTATCAAACCCAACTGTTCATGGCGCTCTAGAGACATATAAAATAGATGGAAGGACGACTCACAGAGGGTGTTGGGGTCGTTCTAAACAAACCCTAGGATGCGCCCCTAATGGGCTCAACTTGATACACAGCCACGGCCAAAAATAAGGTGGTGCAGCACCGTAGACAGAAAAGTCTCGGTAGTATTTCGACTTTCTGGACGATTCTGATAGATATGGATGGAGGCCAGATCCATTGGAAAGTAGACATTATAACCTTTCCATGAAGTACTTGAACGTCCCAACGGGAGTCCGTATGAAGTCGTGGCGGGCGCCGTTAGCAGTTTGGTGCTGTCCTGCAGTCCGAATCCAATCGGCGCGACTTCCTGATGGTATTCTCCTTGTTCTCCTTGGTTCTAAGCAACACAAAGTACACGGGTTTCCATAGGTCTAAAGAAACCAAACATTGCACTAGTTAAGAGTGAACTTACTTGATAGATTTAATTGTACGTGCACGGGCAGCGAGTCATAGTCCTGTGTAGGTGTAGATGTAGGTGAGGAGTATCGATGGTGTTGATGTCCTCATCATCCCTCCTCTTCTGCAGTTTGAGTCACTCCTCGACTCTAGTTCATCTTCGTATCTCCACAGTTATGGTATCAAATCTGCCAACAGTTAAATGTAGGACTACGGGCCCCAAAATCTGCAGGCAGATCAAGCTTATATGAGGCATTCTCATTAATCTTTGACAACACTTTAAAGGGTGCCCATCAGCTCTACGCATCAACTTAGACTTCTAGCTCTGGAAAATCAGGTATCCTTCTTAAATGTAACCAAACGAAACTCTCCACGGTTCAAAAATTGCTAATTTGTTTTCTACCTTTGTACCAGCAGATCTTTATTTAGCATTCATGCTGCTCTATGTTTTCTTTAAGTTGTTCATGCAGTTTTAGCATCAAATCAGCCGTACGTTGCTTAGCATCAAAATTCTTTTCAAAGAAGTTGGGCAAAGGCTCATTAAAATCAATAGGAGAGTCTAGTGAGGATGAACCATAAACAATCTCAAAGGACAGCATTTTTACTCTTGGTTAGAATGCAATAACCGATTATAACGCAACTCATATGAATAAATTCTTCCCATCATTTTAATATTCTTGGTTTCAAAAACAGCCCGTTAAGCATAGTGATAAGTGTCGCTTCACGCCACTCAGTTTGTTCTGGCGTCAGTTTGGGATGACAAGTGTTAGAAATCTAGCCTAAGCTTTCACTGCCACATTATGCCATACACGTTCTCCAAAAATGACTGAGAAATTTAGTATCTCCACGATCAGAAGAATGGTGTTAGGAACATCAACTTACCTAAGACGATTCTCTAAAGAAAAGTCAGCAATATGGGATAGATCATCAGATTTGTGACATGGAAATGAATAGAATGTCCGTTTTGGAAATCTGTCCCACGAACAAGCGGAATGCTATCATGCCTTCTAGTCTAGGCAAATCCAACAAAAATCCTAGAAATATCTTCCCAAGGACACTAGGATAGGTAGGCAGATCAAACCATGTGTGGATTTATGTGATTAGCTTTGACAGGTAGTGCGGCGAGAAACAACCTTTCCACATTCTTTCATCGTTGGCAAATAGAAATGAGCTGCAGAATATCCTCCATTCTTTACTCTAAAGCACCTATCAGCCTCTCCATGTGCTTCCGGTGCTAACAGCAACAGCACGTACCAGAGCTAGCTTGTAAGGTCCCATTAGCTTGTTAGTCTAATACAAATCCATAATGACGACGAAATTTTTTCCATGCTTGTATCTTTCATGTTGAACACCTCTTTGAAATCGCATCATGCACATATTGCTCTTCTAATGTTTTCTAATCCAAATAATTTTTAAATTTCAAGTTTGTGTCAACAAAGATATCTTAACAAGCTCAGCATTGATGATATTCCTTCCCTTTTTGTGTTTGATAAACATTCAGAAAAGCTTCAATAAATTCCAACCACGTGGCTGTTCCTACGATCAATTGGCTTGACTATGAATATGTTCAAAGATTCATTGATCAGATGTATAACAAATTCTTTTGGCCAAAGATGCTGCATGTTTCTAAGCTCGAACAAGAGCATACATTCTTATATAAGTAGATAATTCAGCAAGGCCCACTCAATATTTCTCACTAAAATATTGACAACAGTTTGTCCCTTCTGCTAGCAAACGCCACCCCAAACCATTCCCTAGCCTCACATTCAAGCTCAAAAGTTTATTAACATAGGAATGAAGTAGGGGTGCATTTGTCAACTACTTTCAGCATATTGAAGGCGTTACTTCTATGCCTACCCGCCAGAAAAGGTCACTCCTTCTTTGTAAGTTCGTTTAATGGCAGCAATGGCGCTGAATTCTTCAAAGAGCGACGATTTTTAAATCCACATGCCTAGCAACTCCGCACTTGGTACGAGACTTTGAATCGCGCATCCTTGTATTGTTCAACCTGGATTGGATCACTTCCATTGACTGCGGGTGGGTGTGACAAACGCATAACGCAATGAAAAGAAACCGATCTCGCTGCAAAAGCGGTGCACTTTCTCAGTGATTGTTACTATATTTCCTATTGTCATGTGACTCCAATTCCTGAGGGCAGAGGATTTCACAAACACAGCCCCGTCCACTCAATGATTAAGATGATCATTGAAGACTCGCTGTAATCAACATATCATCACAATTACCACCCAATATTTTCCAATAAGAACGCAAAACTCAGTCATTAACCGTCATCAAAGTGCTCGAGTGTGTGCACTTAGTTAAACAAAAGGCATGACTAACCCTCATTATAAACCAAACTTAGTTTGAAGATCTTCCATTCATCCCATTCATGCGAATCTGGTCGCTCACCACTTCTCTATACTTTTTTGAAAACAGTACAGCACCACTCAATTCATCAAGATATCATCTAATCGTGGAATAGGCGTGACGATATCGAATGTGATGTGTGTTAATAGTCGATAACACATGCGCAGGTTCCATTTTTTCTCTAGGCACTAGACAAACGGCAACCAAGACTAAGAGGACTCACGAATACACCTTTTGTTCGGTACTCCTGCACTTTGGTGTTTGAATCTCTTAGTTTCCTCCGGATTAGTCTCTTTATGTGCGCCCAAACGATTGGCAAGGATCACCAGGATTGCGTATCAATCTGATTGTCAACTCCCTCGAACGGGTGGCCAACCATGGAGGGAGAGGAATGCTCATTGGGATAAACCATCCTAACTCCGTCGCTTTTGCTCTCATGAACGGTAGGTTCGGAAGCATGTAAGGGCACAATATGAGTGTTGATCTGCGTGAGTGAACTCTAATGGATTCTTTATTACCAATGATAGAATCAGAAGTGAAGCATTAAAGTTCATTTAATATCAGTCTGCTTAGTCAGGCAAGCAACATTTCCTTTCACACGTAGTCATTGGTATTTATAGCAGAAAACGGGTTTGGTAGTTTTATGATTCTCATATTTATCTTGCTACTTTAGCTATCATCGCAGACAAACTCTAATCGCCTTCAGAGAGACATGGAGGCTTTCAAACGGCAATGGTTTTTAGATATCATGGTGTAAAAATGATATTGAGTTTGACCTACATGTGCAATGAATCTCTATCAATATGTCGTGGTTACTAACGGACAATTTATCTGGACAAGCTTGCATTAGGCAAATCACACTCAACAACATAATGATATGATCCAATAGCAAAATTACTGCGCCACCAACCTAGTTACCTTTGCCTTACCTCGCTATTGTTGAGCCATGTATGTGGTACGGTTGTGAGGTGTGGTTGGGTGCATAAGGGCCAGCTTCTCCACCATATCGATACTGGCCTAAGTTGTTGCAGCTGCCTCATCAATAATCATGCGGCATGAATGATTCCTTGATGACACACTTTGGTTTGAAAACAATATGTGCCGCTGGATTTTGCTCCCACTTTCTCCATCGTGCACTAAGCACACGCGCACAATGAGGTGCATAGTGATCCGCCCTCATCAGCACCAATATGCACTTCAGAAGGATCTTCATTACCTGCATAGTCAGCTGCAAGCACAACATTTGTATCTTCATCGATATCACTAGCGGAAGAAATACTCACCATCCTCTTTAATTACCAAGCACGCTTGCTTGGACAGTCACGCTGCACCTGTTCCATACCCTTTACATCAATGACACTGAATATCCTAGTTCTCCCTGTAAGAGGCAACAGACGCGGAGGTACTCTCGGGCAGGGCTGAACAACCTTTGTCGATGTGGTGTGCGACTCACTGAGTTAGTTGGAGTAGTGCGTGGCTTGGTTTGGAGTTGGATACCGATGCGTGGGACGCCTCGACGAGGAAGACGGTTGGTGGAGGGACGCCGATTCGAGTAGGGGTCTGGATGGCTGCCATGAATTACTTTTCCCTGCAGAAACATTAGTCCTGGAATTCGCGCGTCGTCCCTGCACTTCTCACGTTCAGTTTACAGCAAGATGAAACAAACGGGCTATGTTATTTGTAATCTTTATATTCAAGAATATCCCGAATTTCCCAATTTAACCCCCCTAAAAACCTAGCCATCGCTGCCTCCTCATCTCCTCTATCTCACAACGCAACATACTCATTTGCAACTCCTGATAATATTCTTCTACACTTTTAGCTCCCTGTCTCAATGTTTGCAACTTAATTAACAGATCTCGTGCATAGTAAGAAGGAACGAATCTAGCCCGCATGACCCGTTTCAAAAAAGCATTCAAGTTTTTGGTATGTTATAATTTTCTTACTAAATTCTATCCACCAGACAGAAGCAAAATCAGTGAACTCACTAGTAGCAGCCCTAACTCTTTTATCCTCAGGAAATCATGACAAACAAACTTTTGATTAACAGCTATTCCGCAAGTAATGTAGGCATCAGGGTTATAAGCACCATCAAACGGAGGTATCTTAAATTTAATCTTATTAAAAGCATCATTATTATTACGTTCAGCCATACCTTGGCGTTGCGACGCAACTGTCGACGAAGACGAGCCTCTTATCATCGTGTTCTGTATCCGCAGAATACTCATCAAATTGTCTCATCGTGGTTGCGGTTAATTGTTGGTCATCCAAACGCTTCATTATGCAGCAAGATTGCGTTTAGTTTGCGACCGACTCTCCAATGTAGCAAGATTATTGTTGGTGTGAATCTGTGTGCCTCCAATGCTCCTAGCTTCTCATTAGTCACCTCAAATCTGCATCAATTCCTTCAGTATAGAGCCTCACCTTTCGTTCAAAATGTTGTATAAATACCCCTTGTGCGAGGGACGTATGGCCTTCATCATTGCCCGAACCGCCATGTTAACACACAACAAGAAAAGAAAAAAAAACAAGTGAAGACAAATAGACTCCCTAACAACTACTAGGATGTGGCTACTGCAAGGCTCTCACTCTCAGCTGTTCACACAAACTCTTACCAATTCTTACCTTGCTCAAAAGGAGGTGACGGCAACCAACAAATCGCGACCCTGGAAAAAGTGTATCGCTCCGTAGCAACAACACCTGTCAAGCTGTAGACGGGTATGTAGAGCTGTAGGATGGCTGAAAAGTGTTGCACAAGGAAAAATACTAGTACCACGTTAGTTATAAGTAAGCGGAGTAATCGTCAAAACCGTACCGTGCTGTCCTAGGCTAACAAACCGTGCTAAGAGACGCAAGCCTGGACACCAAATGAATGTCACGAATAAGGACACCGTCAAGAAGAACAAGAAACTCTCCTCTTTTTTTTTTTTTGCTCTGTGTTTTTTCTCTTTTTTTTGCAAGAGACCCTCAAACTTTAACTCTATCAGAGAGACAGCAATCAAACACTCACCCCACACAGTTTTTTTTTGACCAGCGGTGTATAATGGTAATCCACAAACACACACGCTCTTCTCTCTCTCTGAAAGTAAGGCAAACCTCCAAACAATGGAGTTGTTCGCGTGTGTAGCTTATTAACAGACACCAGAGGAGTACTATCCGAGTCACTGCTATGTTCTGTGTCACAAGGATTAGGACTCGGATCCAACACTCGTCGACAAAAACGTGACTCGGTTACAAGTATTAGGACTCGAAAAACAAAACTAGTCGACAAGTGATACTTCGGTGATAGAAAAACGTGACTAGAACTCGAAACTCTAAGGAAATTAAACACTAAGACAGCAACTCGACACGGCGATGCTGTATCCGAAGACTCAACAAACCTAACTAAAGCAGTAGTAGTAAAACAGGCCACAAAAGGGTTATGGACTATGGAAACTAATCTACTATTTTTTTGGCTTTTTCTGGACTGTAGGTAAAATAACAAATGGGATCTGAAATCTCTCACCCGAACAACCTTGAGCTCTGATACCACTTGATGCGAGTTCGTCCCGATCATTTCAATGGAGAAGGTATCACATTGGTGGGAGAACCGACGCGTTCACGGCCCGACTACAACTATCCACGATGTTGCGCCTTGCGACCGATACACCAGAATTCCAGAAGGTGAACGCGATCTTGTGGAGCGGCGATCGACTGGCCACGAGGCTCTCGTCTGCAAGCAAATCGTTTATAGAACAAGCAAGAGCGACAGTTGAACACACTGAATTGCTAAATCAATATGAAGTTTCAAAATCTGAAAATACAAGAGGTGGTTCAATAAGAAGAAGACAGCTATCTAGTCGACACGCGCGCTTCAAGCGAAGTACAGTGGCTAAAACTTCAATCTATCAAAACCCCAATCTGTGGCGCTCTAGAGACATATAATAGATGGGAGGACGACCAAGGAGTGTGTTGGGGTCTTCTCCAACCCTAGGATGCGCCCTAATGGGCTCAACTTGATACATAGCCCACAGGCAAATATAGGTGCGCAGCACCGTAGACAGAAAAAGTCTCGGTAGTATTAACGTTCTGGACGATTCTTATAAGATATGCACGTGAGGCCAATCCATGGGGAAATTAGACTTATAAGCTTTCATGAAGTAAACTTGAACGTCCAAAACGGAGTCCGTATGAAGTCGTGCGGCCGTTAGAAGTGGTGCTGTCTGCAGTCCGAATCCAACCGGCCGACTCCCTCTCCTGGATGGTATTCTCTTGTTCTCCTTGGTTTCTAAGCAACACAAGAGTACACGGGTTTCCATGGTCTAAAGAAACCGAACATGAACTTAAGAGTGAACTTACTTGATGATTTAATTGACGTGCACGGGCGCGAGTCATAGGACCTTGTGTAGGTGTAGATGTAGGTGAGGATGTATGATGGTGTTGATGTCCTCATCACACGCGAAGGCCTGGGAGATGTGCTTAGCTCCAGTGCAGGTCCTAAATTTGAGGTTCGTAGGCGTGCCAGTCAATTTGACCCCGCAATTGACAAGGAGATAGAAAATATTAGATCAATGAACCAATCGGCCATACAGACTCCTTCTAGCGATTGCCGATAACACTTGTACATCGGCTTAGAAAAACTGATGATGATAAACAGATAATAAACCAGCCGATTGCCAATAGCACTTGTATATCGGCTACAAAGCTGATGATGATATAAGCAAATAATAAGCCAGCCGACTGCCAATAGAACATGTGCATCGGCTGGAAAGTCGATGATAGTGTAGATAATCAAAATAATAGACAATGCAGTCAGCTTTATCTATTGAAAGATAACTTATCGGCTAGGCACTTCGATAAAACATCCCATAAACACCCATCGGCTTAACAAGGATAATAAACTATCATTATCAATCTAGTAGGTCAAACTTAACTGATGCAGCACAGATTAATAATGATAAAAGAACCTCGATGAGCCGATGGATCTAATGCAATCGTGATGGACTATATGATAACTTATCGGCTATACATCTCGATAAGACGCTTGCATAAAATCTATCAACCTAGCAGGAATAACTTATCACTAGCAGTTTAGTAGGTCGGACCCAACCGATGCAGCACAAACTAACGACAAATTACACCCAGTAAGCTGATAAATCTACGCACGCGTGATGTGATATATCCACTCGGCCTAAGAGATCAAACTTAACTGATGCAGCCGTAGACAGAATAGATACACCATGGTAAGCCGGCTGCCGTAGATCAGTTAAAATATCGACCTAACCGGGAAGTCCTAGCCGATAAGGTGTCGGGGTAACGAGACTTACCCTCTTGCAGGAGTTCGGACCTAATCGATGCAGCCCGGCTCGAGAGGCAAGAACCTGTTGAAAATGGTGGCGATGCGCCGAAGTTGTATTGATCTGTGAGATGATTTACATGGTCCCCGAGCATATGTATTTATACCCCGATTGATACAGTCTGATCGGATACGAAACAGGAGTTCCCTAATTATAAAAGGAAATTAACAAGCCCTGATCAAAACACGAGATCAGTTTTCCTAAAAATCATTAAAGCTACCAACTTATAGATAAAATATTTAATTGCCATGCTGCAGTCTTCACGATTCCTTCCCGAATTCGGCTTCTTCTGATTAGCTTCCATCGGCTGATATAGCCTCTTTTCTTAACCAACATGATAACGAACCGTACCAAATTTTGGTGTTAACAGTGACAAAACTCGAAATTCTAAACGACTAGACGCTAAGACCAGCAACTCGACACAACGATGCAACAGAAAACTCAACAAACTTAAACTAAGCAGAACTAGTAAAAGGCTCGAATTGTGTTGGACCTTTTAGTCTAATCTACTATTTTTTTTTTGGCTTCTGGACTGTAGGTAATAAAAAATTTACGAAACAAAAAAAATCTCTCACCGAGCAACTTGAGCTCTGATACACCTGGTGTGAACGTGGGTGTCCCGATCTTTCGATGAGAAGATAAGTCAATTGGATGGAGCGACGTTGGCGATCTGACTACAACTGTCCAGGGATGTTGCGCCTTAGCAATCGTTACACCAACTCCAGAGGCTGTTCGCAATCTCGACGGATGCACGATCAGCCCAACCACAAAGGTAATTGTTCCTGTAAGCAATCGAGAACTAGCAAGAACAAGATGAACAAGCAACTCAATTTGCGAATAAAAGATGAAGGTTTAACTCAAAGAGAACAAACGGTGGGGTTCCGAAGACGAGCAAACCGGTGATCTAACCGATCACAGGATTACAAGGCAAAGTAGCGACGCTAACTTTAATCTAACAAAACCCAATCTGTTTGTGGCGGCTCTAAAGGTATTAATAGGATGGGAGGATGACCACAAAGGTGTTGGGGTCGTTCTCTAACCCTAGGATGTGTCCCTAATGGACCCAACTGATAGATGGGCCGAAGGCCCAAAAACAGTGATGCAGCACTTTAAACAGAAAATCTCTCGTCACAAAAATAATGATTGCAGACGATTCCGAGCAGATATGAGTATGAATCTGGATCCGTTGGAAAGTAGACTTGATAAGCTTTCCGTGAAGTACTAGAACTCCCAAATCGAATTTCATATGAAGTTGTGGCGGCCGTCACAAATTGGTGCTGTCGTACAGTCCGAATCCAGCCTGCGCGAATCCCTTTCCTTGGTGATCTCCTCCCTTTCCTTGTTGATCTCCTCCATGTGTAGGTGGCCGTATCATTTGTGGTGATGTCCTCATCATTCTTCCATCGAGAGGTTATGATACTAGCAAGTGTCCTATTCTTCTCCTCTCGATCCTACCTTGGGTTATGTGTAACAGGGATGGTCAGTGAACTTCTATTGGTTTCAAAGGAGGATAGAGATCCATTGGGGAAGGCTCGAAAGGTTATTCGATTCAAGGTTGACCCTTGATGCGCCACAACCACTATTTGACTCCTTTTATGCAATTATGAACGAAACTTTCTTGATTCCAATGCAACTTATCCTTTTGGAGTTGACGTAACAAACTACGCGAGCCCCCCGATGAAGCCAACAGAAATACTATCCGAATACTAAAAAGAAAAGGCAATTTCATTATGGTGGTATACCAGCCGCCAGTTCTGGAACTTCCAGTTCCAATCGGAGTATATAGATCCGTAAATGGATTTGTATGTATAGCCACTTCAGTCGTGCTCCTCGTTTCTCGAATGGAAAAAAAGTATCTTCTTTCTAGGAACATGCTAAACCTGAAATTCTTATGTTCGTGATTCTTCATCCACCGATGTAGAAAATCTTCCAGTTTTCCATTCTCATATGAGGCAGGAAAGTTTATGGGCAATAGGTCGGCACGAAGTGATTCATCATGTTCAAACATGAACCTTTCGCTCGTTGGGGATGGTTTATAAATCATCAAATTCCCACAAATGGAATGAGAAGTGGGTCCATGTAAATGATGAGACCTCGCAAACAACAACGTTCCTTCCCCCATATGGAGTTCGGAACCCAAAGACAATCGTTGAGTGAACTGTATCTTATTCGTATTAGTTGACCTAAGCTGCACCATTATTGTAGGGGTGGGGCTCACCCTCTAAACCGTACGTGGGACGAGTTTCTGCCTCATACAGCTCGGGCCGAAGACCAAGGAAGTTGAGGAGAGATGGGGAGACCCAACTCCTGCCGGTCGGGACGGATAGGAAAGGGACGGGGATAAGCTTGTGAAGAAGCAAGCTTATTGCCCCACCCCCAAAAAACAAACCGACCCAGCAAGAAAATGTATGCGCTTTAGCAACAAAGCACTCATCCCTTGCTTGTTGCTTCGCGTTCTTTCTATTCCATCCCAGTCCATTCCGGGATAGGCGGCTAATATAATATGTGCGGTAGTCGTCGTCTGACCAATCAGCTTAGACAGCAGACCGCTTGTAACTGCCGATTCTGTCTCGCCCTAAATGGAATGGCTCTCTTATCTTAGTTACGCTGTGCCCCAACCCGAGTCCCCACGTCCGCTTTTATCTGCCTGCAACCTGGCCAACACAACATTAGGGCCGTCCCCCCCATTCTATGCTGACCCGGGCCAGGGCTCGCTTTTTGGGAAGCCCATTCCCACTGCGCTCATGGCCCGGCTGGCCTGCCAGCGGTAGTGGGAATTCTCCCGTTCCCTGGTCAAAAAGGGGTTGGTTGGATGCGGGATCTACTCCACAAGGAGCAGTACGGACGTAGATGATATCATCACGACCTCTCTTTGCGTACCGCTAGGGATGCTTAACGCCACTTCGCCAACTGGCATTACCTGTGCTTTCGTGTCTCTTAGTGTGGTCAGCATTGGGTGTTTCCGAGCAGCGAGGCTTACACCCATTCGCATTAATTCATCCAAAGTTCCTTACCCTGATGCACAAATTTTGGAATAAGCCATCTTCCTATCTGCTGACGCCGAAAACCCGCCGGGGGCCGTCCGGCGTCTGAGTGACACGCGAAGGCCTGGGAGATCTGCTTAGCTCCAGTGCAGGTCCTAAAGTCTTGAGGTTCGTAGGCGTGCCAGTCAATTTGACCCTGTAATTGACAAGGAGAAAGAAATGTTAAATTCGCGAGCCAATCGGCTGGAAGCCGGCTTGGACTCATCTCATCGGCGATGGCTGATACGCACTGTAGCATTTATACATCGGCTTAGAGCCGATGATGGCAGGAGCAATAGCATGATAATGAACAAATATCGCGCTAGCCGATCATCGAAGGGATACTCGAAAACCAGCTATAAACTTGGTAAAATAACCAATCATAATGCATAAATGAATAGATTAGATAAACTACAGCCGATCATGGTTTAAAGTTACTGAAATTATCATGAAGAACACTGCCCGTGCCCATGTTCAGGCCCTTGCTCGCATCGGTTCCCAGGGTCTTTATCCGTTGTCCGTGCCCATGCCCGGGTCCTTACCTGAGGTCGTGCCCGGGGACTTGGCTGAGGTCGTGCCCGAGAACCCGCTCGTGCTTGCACTCAGATCGGCAGGGGAGATCAATCGGCTAGCTCTTAGCCGATCGTAGCAGTGACATAGGCAGATGTATGTAACAGAGCAACAGTACCATCGGCTATGTTTAGGAAAGAGATAACTTATCGGGCTAAGCACTCCGATAACAACATCGCATGAAACCCATCGGCTTATTAAGGATAACGCTATTATTCAGTCTAGTAGATCGGACCTAACCGTTGCAGCACAGACTGATAATAACGAGATCTCGACAAACCGATAGATCTAATGCAATCGTGATGTATATGATTGCTTATACTCGCACTCGGATCGGCAGGATAAACCAATCGGCTAGCCTTTAGCCGATCGTAAAAAAATACAGGAGAGAGTATATAATAAAGCATGCAATAACATAAATGATGAACAATTAAAGAGCCAGCCGATTATCGAGCGGAACATATGAATAAAAAGACCAGAAGCCGATTATTAAATAAAACAATGAATAAACAAGTCGGCTTCGACAGATAACTTATCGGCTAAGCACGTCCGATAATACCATCGCATAACACCCATCCTCATCGAGAGTAAAGCTATTATCATTGTCCTAGTAGATCGGAACCAACCGTTGCAGCACAGACCGATGATGATAAAGATACCTCGATGGCTAATAGATATAATGCGATCGTGATGAAGATAACTTACCGGCTATGCACTCCGATAAAACGCTGCACACAAGCACGGCTAGCAGGACGACTTATCACTAGCAGTTCAGTAGGTGGACCCAACCGATGCAGCACGAACTGATGATAAATCACTCCCAGTAACCGATACGGATCTATGCACGTGTGATGTGATATACCTAATCAATCTATGAGGTCAACTGAACTGATGCAGCATAGATAAAGTAAATATATCGTGGTAAGCGACTACCATAAACCGACTAGAAATCGGACCTAATCGAGGAAGTCCTAGCCGATAGGTAGCCCGGGGTGACGAGACTTACCCTCTCGCAGGTGTTCGGACCTAACCGATCCAGCCCGGCTCGAGAAGCAGGATCCCGTCGAAGGGGTGGCGATGCGCCGAAATTTGTATTGATCGTTGTGATGATTTACAAGGCCACCGGCATACGTATATAACCCGAGTTGACATAGTCCTGATAGGACACGATACATGATTTCCTATCTATAACAGAAAACGCTAACTAATCCTGACCGGACACGAGGTCAGGTTTCCTAAAGATAAATACCCGCCTAATTAATAGGTACAGTAAATAACTGCCAAGCAACGGTCTTCACGGCTCCTTCCCGATTCCGGTCTTT
Source organism: Oryza meyeriana var. granulata (assembly GCA_003991445.1). Lineage (NCBI taxonomy): Eukaryota > Viridiplantae > Streptophyta > Magnoliopsida > Poales > Poaceae > Oryza > Oryza meyeriana. The sequence continues at coordinate 58,790 of RYFJ01000308.1, read as the reverse complement.
TCTCCGTCAGTTGATTGTAATCTCTCCTTTGACCGAATCTGATATAGGGCCTTACCAAATTTTGGCGTTAACACTATCAAGGTTAAGGAGTCAACGGAGCATCTCAGCGGCAGGATTGAATACCCGGATCGAATCAAAGTTCACGCTGCCCGCCCTGAACAAATAGAATAGGAGGCGTGGACGGGCATGGGTCATGTGCCCTGAACATCCAGCATGGTAGCATCCATTCATCCACGCTCCACGTTCCTGAACGTCCAGCATGCTGCTCCATCCATTACAGTCTTGCAGGGAAGGTGGCCAGAGAATTGCATCTACGCTTCTTGGCCCTATAGTTGCAGACTACCAGAAAGAAATCAGGCCAAGATGTAACAAAAAGATTCAGAGATCTTGCCGCATCATTTGTGCAGTACACAATATATGCTCTTGCTAGTTGCTACATGATGCGAGGTTTGGTCCCGATCTTTCAATGGAGAAGGTAATTACGATTGGTGGAAGAAAACGACGTTCTCGGCCCGACTACAACTATCCACGATGTTGCGCCTTAGCGACCGATACACCGATTCCAGAAGGTGAGCGCGAACTTGTGGAGTGCGATCACCGGCCACAGGGCACTCGTCCTGCAAGCAATCGTATTACAAGCAAGACCAAGGTGAACAAGCACTGAATTGCTAAATCAAATATGAAGTTTCAATCTGAAAATACAAGAGGTGGGGTTCCAATAACAAGAAGATGGGTGGTCTAATCGACACGCGCGCTGCAAGCGAAGTAGTGGTGGCTAAACTTCTATCTATCAAAACCCAATCTGTTCGTGGCGGCTCTAGAGACATATAAATAGATGGGAGGACGACCAAGAGTGTGTTGGGGTCGTTCTCCAACCCTAGGACGCGCCCATAATGGGCTCAACTTGATACACGGCCCATGGACCAAAATAAGGTGGCCCAGCACGGTAGGCAGAAAAGGTCTCGGTAGTATTTCGATGTTTCCGGACGAACCCGACAAGATATGGAAGTGAGGCCAGATCCGTTGGAAAGTAGACTTGATAAGATTTCCAGGAAGTACTTGAATGTTCAAAACGGAGTCCATATGAAGCTGTGGCAGCCGTTAGAAGTTGGTGCTGTCCTGCAGTCCGAATCCAGCCTGCGCGACTCCCTCTCCTGGGTGGCTTTCTCCTTGGTTCCTAATCAACACAAGAGTACACGAGTTTCCATGGTCTAAAGAAACTGAACATGAGCTTAAGAGAGAACTTACTTGATGATTAAGTTGACGTGCACGGGCGCGAGTCATAGGACCTGTAACTGGTACTTGTGTAGATGTAGGTGAGGATGTATCGATGGTGCTGATGTCCTCATCATCCCCCCCCTTCTTGCATTTGAGTTGTCCTCGACTCTAGTTCATCTTCTTCTCCCAAATATGGCTTCAAATCTGTAACATTAAATGTGGGACTAACCCCAAAATCTGCAGGCAGATCAAGCTTATATGCATTCTCATTAATTTTTGACAACACTTTAAAAGGTCCATCAGCTCTAGGCATCAACTTAGACTTTCTTAGCCCTGGAAATCTATCCTTTCTCAAATGTAACCAAACTAAATCTCCTGGTTCAAAACATAATTGTTTTCTACCTTTGTCACCAGCAATCTTATATTTAGCATTCATGCGCTCTATGTTTTCTTTAGTTGTTTCATGCAGTTTTAACATCAAATCAGCACGTTGCTTAGCATCAAAATTTAACTTTTCAGAAGTTGGCAAAGGCATTAAATCAATAGGAGCACATGGTATGAAACCATAAACAATCTCAAAAGGGCACATTCTTCCCACATTTTAATGTTCTGTTTCAAAACAGCCCTTAACGTTGTGGATAAAGTTCGATTCACAACTTCAGTTTGACCGTCAGTTTGGGGATGACAAGTAGTAGAAAATAAAAGCTTAGTCCCCAACTTAGCCCATAACGTTCTCTAAAAATGACTAAGAAATTTAGTATCACGATTAGAAACAATTGTATTGGGCACAGCATGCAAACGAACAATCTCTCTAAAGAACAAATTAGCAATATGTGTAGCATCATCAGTTTTGTGACATGGAATGAAATGTGACATTTTGGAAAACCTATCCACAACAACGAATATGCTATCCCGCCCCCTCCTAGTCCTAGGCAATCCTCAACACAAAATCCATAGAAATGTCTTCCCAAGGAACGCTAGGAACAGGCAGAGGCATATACAAACCATGTGGATTTAATCGTGACTTAGCCTTTTGACATGTAGTGCAGCGAGAAACAAACCTCTCCACATCTCGCCTCATCTTTGGCCAAAAGAAATGACCAGCAAGAATATCCTCCGTCTTCTTTACTCCAAAATGCCCCATCAACCCTCCACCATGTGCTTCCTATAACAACAATAGACGAACAGAGCTAGCTGGAACGCATAGCTTGTTAGCTCTAAACACAAACCCATCACTGAGGACGAATTTGTTCCATGACTTTCCATCTTTACAATGTTGCAACACGTCTTTAAAATCAGCATCATGCACATATTGATCTTTAATTGTTTCTAATCCAAAGATTTTATAATCAAGTTGTGTCAACAAAGCATATCGTCTAGACAAAGCATCAGCAATGACATTCTCTTTCCCCTTTTTGTGTTTGATAACATAAGGAAAAGACTCAATGAATTCAACCCACTTGGCATGCCTACGATTCAATTTGGCTTGACTACGAATATGTTTCAATGATTCATGATCAGAATGTATAATAAATTCTTTGGGCCACAAGTAATGCTGCCATGTTTCTAAACTTCATACAAGAGCATACAATTCCTTATCATAAGTAGAATAATTCAGCAAAGGCCCACTCAATTTCTCACTAAAATATGCAACAGGTTTTCCTTCTTGTAGCAAAACACCACCCAAACCAATTCCACTAGCATCACATTCAAGCTCAAAAGTCTTATTAAAATCAGGAAGTTGATGTAGGGGTGCATTTGTCAACTTACTTTTCAGCATGCTGAAGGCGTTCTCCTGTGCCTCCGCCCAAGTAAAAGGTACTTCCTTCTTGGTAAGCTCATTTAATGGCGCAGCAATGGTGCTGAAATCCTTCACGAAGCGACGATAAAATCCAGCAAGCCCTAAGAAACTCCGCACCTGTGTGACAGACTTTGGAATAGGCCATCCTTGTATTGCTTCAACCTTGGCTTGATCAACTTCAATTCCCTGCGGCATGACGACATAACCAAGAAAAGAAACTCGATCGGTGCAAAAGATGCACTTCTCAAGGTTACCAAACAAATGTGCATCACGGAGAGCATTAAAAACAGCACGTAAGTGATTAAGATGCTCATTCATAGACTTGCTGTAAATCAAGATATCATCAAAATATACCACCATAAATTTTTCAATGAAAGAACTCAAAACCTCATTCATTAGTTGCATAAAAGTGCTAGGTGCATTAGTTAAACCAAAAGGCATGACTAACCACTCATATAAACCGAACTTAGTTTTAAAAGCAGTTTTCCATTCATCTCCCAATTTCAAGCGAATCTGGTGATAACCACTACGCAAGTCAACCTTTGAAAACAGTACAGCACCACTCAATTCATCAAGCATATCATCTAATCGTGGAATAGGGTGACGATATCGAATGGTGATGTTGTTAATAGCTCTACAATCAATACACATGCGCCAGGTTCCATTTTTCTTGGGCACCAAAATAACTGGCATAGCACAAGGACTAAGAGACTCACGCACATAACCTTTGTCGAGTAACTCTTGCACTTGGCGCTGAATCTCCTTAGTTTCCTCCGGATTGGTCCTGTATGGCGCACGGTTGGGCAATGAAGCACCAGGAATGAGGTCAATTTGATGCTCAATCCCTCGAACAGGTGGCAGCCCTAGAGGAATCTCACTTGGAAAAACATCCGAATACTCCTGCAAAAGGTTAGCAACAGTAGGGGGCAAAGAATGCTGCATATCGTGAAGTGAACTCAAAGCATCTTTGCATACCAATGCATAGATATCAGAAGTGGAAGCAATCAATTCATTAATATCAAATTTAGTAGCAAGCAAACATTTTCCTTTCAAACGTATCTCATTTTTCTTAGCAATGGATTTAGTACTTTCATGATTCTCACTTTCAGTTTTGGCTGCTTTAGCTACATCATCACGCACAATCGTTTCAGGAGACATAGGGTGCAACACAATTTTCTTATCATGGTGTAGAAATGAATACTGATTTGATCTACCATGATGCATAGAATCCCTATCAAATTGCCATGGTCTACCTAGCAGAATATGACAAGCTTGCATAGGCACAACATCACACTCAACAACATCATGATATGATCCAATAGTAAAATTAATTCGCACCAACCTGGTTACCTTTGCCTTACCGCTGTTGTTGAGCCATTGAATGTAATACGGGTGAGGGTGTGGTTTGGTGCTAAGTGCTAGCTTCTCCACCATATCGACACTGGCTAAGTTATTGCAGCTGCCTCCATCAATGATCATACGGCATGAATGATCCTTGATGACACATTTTGTTTGAAACAATATGTGTCGCTGGTTTTGCTCCGCTTTCTCCATCTGTGCACTAAGCACACGCTGCACAATGAGGCTTGCATAGTGATCCGCCTCATCAGCAGCAATATGCACTTCAGAAAGGTCTTCATTACCTGCATAGTCAGCTGCAAGCACAACATTTGTATCTTCATCGATATCACTAGCAGATGAATACTCACCGTCCTCTTTAATAACTAGAACACGCTTGCTTGGACAATCGCGCTGCACATGTCCATACCCCTTACAACGGTGACATTGAATATCCCTAGTTCTCCCTGTAGAGGCAACAAACGCGGTACTCTCGGCAGGGGCTGAACTAACCTTTGATGACATGGATGCGCGACTCGCTGAATTGGTTGGAGAGGTGCGTGGTTTGTTGCTGGTGTTGGATACCGGTGGCGCGGCATGGTTCGAGGGGGAAGACGGTGGTGGAGGACATCGATTCGAGGTAGGGGTTGTAAATGGCTGCCATGAATTAGCTCTCCCTGCAGAAACATTAGTCCTGGAATTCGCGTGTCGTCCCTGCACTTCTCGTTCAGCTTTACAAGCATGATGAAACAAACGGGTTATGTTATTGTAATCTTTATATTCAAGTATGTCCCGGATTTCCCGATTTAACCCCCCCAAAAATCTAGCCATCGCTGCCTCCTCATCCTCCTCTATCTCACAACGCAACATACCCATTTGCAACTCCTGATAATATTCTTCTACACTTTTAGCTCCCTGTCTCAATTGTTGCAACTTAATTAACAGATCTCGTGCGTAGTAAGAAGGAACAAATCTAGCCCGCATGACCCGTTTCAAAGCATTCCAAGTTTGTGGTATGTTATTAGGATTTTTCCTACCAAGTTCTATCCACCAGACAGAAGCAAAATCAGTGAACTCACTAGTAGCAGCCCTAACTCTTTTATTTTCAGGAAATTCATGGCAAACAAACTTTTGATTAACAACGATTTCCCAAGTAATGTACGCATCAGGATTATATGCACCATCAAACGGAGGTATCTTAAATTTAATCTTACCAAAAGCATCATCGTTATTGCGGCCAGCCATACCTTGGCGGTTGCGACGCAACCGTTGACGAAGACGAACCTCTTGATCATCGTGTTCAGTATCCGCAAAATACTCATCAAAGTTGTCCCCGTCAATGTCACCTCCGTTGTTGTGGTTGCGGCCCAATTGTTGGTCATCCAAACGCCTCATTATAGCAGCAAGATTGGTGTTTAGTGTAGCGACCGAAGTCTCCAATGCAGCAAGGTTGTTGTTGGTTTGAATCTTTCGCTCAAAATGTTGTATGATGCCCCTTGTGCGAGGGGACTGTATGGCCTCATCATCGCCTGAACCTGCCATGGTTAAACACACAACAAGAAAAGAAAACAAGTGAAGAGAAAAAGACTCCCTAACACTACTAGGATGTAGCTACTGCAGGCACTCTCAGCCCATTCACACAAGCTCTTACCAAATTCTCACCTTGCTCAATAGGAGGGTGACGGCTACCAACAAGTCGGCAACCCTGGAAAAAGTGTATCGGTGCCGTAGCAACAACACCTGTCAAGCTATAGACGGGTATGTGGAGCTGTAGGATGGCTGAAAGTGTTGCACAAGAAAAAAAATACTAGTACCACATTAGTTATAAGTAAGCTGAGTAATCGTTCAAAACCGGTACCGTGCTGGTCCTAGGCTAAACACCGTGCTAGAGACGCGAGCCTGGACACAAAGGAGGGTCACGAATAAAGGACACTGTGAAAAGAAGAAACAACTCTCCCTCTTTTTTTTTCCTTTTTTTTTTTGCTGCTGAGAGAGCCTCAAAGCTTAGCCCCTAATCAGAGGACAACAATCCAAACACGTCACCCACCCTTTTTTTTAGGGGTAAAACGGTAATTAAAAGGTACTCTCTCTCTCTCTCTCTCTCTCTCAAGTCAGGCAAACTCCCAGGCAATGGCGTTGTTCGCGTGGTTACCTGGTTAACAGACCAGAGGAACTACTACTGTATCACAAGGTGTTACTTCCGTGACAGAGGGAACAAAACGAGTCGGACAGGTGTTACTTACGCGACAGAAACGTGACAAGAACTCGAAACTCTAAGGGAATTAGACGCTAAGACCAGCAACTCGACACGACGATGCACCCGAAGACTCAACAAACCCTAACTAAGCAGTAGTAGTAAACAGGCCACAAGAGGCTATGGAACTATGGAAACTAATCTACTATATTTTTTTTTGGCTTTTTCTGGACTGTAGGTAAATAACAGATGGGATCTGAAATCTCTCACCGAACAACCTTGAGCTCTGATACCACTTGATGCGAGGTTCGGTCCCGATCTTTCGATGGAGAAGGTAATTACGATTGGTGGAAGAAAATGACGTTCTCAGCCCGACTACAACTATCCACGATGTTGCGCCTTAGCGATCGATACACCGATTCCAGAAGGTGAGCGCGAACTTGTGGAGCACGATCAATCGGCCACGAGGGCACTCATCCTGCAAGCAATCGTAGAACAAGCAAGACCGAGGTGAACAAGCACTGAATTGCTAAATCAAATATGAAGTTTCAATCTGAAAATATAAGAGGTGGGGTTCCAATAACAAGAAGACGGGTGGTCTAATCGACACGCGCGCTGCAAGCGGAGTAGCTAGCGATAGTGAAGCCGCCTATAGGAGTCGAAGGACGAAAGTCCGTTAGACCTCCAAGCCATATGCTCTTGGGGAAATTACAAGCACCGCCTTGCAAATGCACGAGATCAAAGAAATCCAAAAGACAAGCCAGGTCTACTCAATTCATCAGCTAACCCTCGTCTGGAACTACCGCCTAAACTCAGGTCTGCTTATTCTAAAAGTTAGTAAGCTGCTTCTTCTATTCCCTGGCTTGAGTGTATTAGTAGTAGCTCCGATTTCGATTCGAATGCAAACAAGGCAATCTAATAATTTGTGTTTTGTAAAGCCGAGATCAAGGCTTTGCAGAAAGGATTTGAACTTGTGATGATTCGTGTTGGCCTATGTTTCTCTGGGACTATGTTTAAAACCTTGACGAGCTTTAGTAGTATGCTTGGGGTCCAACAGTGCACATACTCACCTTAGAAAAATTGCAAGAGGTGGCCCAAATAGTACAGAACAAGACAGCTACTGAGAAGAGTGGCTGCCCAAGCATTTCAGGATGCCCTTTTGCACTGATGGTGATTTTATATATCATAAGTATATATGTATATATATAAATGTTTCATTCATTTCTATTATTTTTTATTGAACACGATTTGTATTGCAACTGATTGTAGGACTGGAACTACGAGCATACTTTTCCAGAGAGAGTCCTTGTTGGTAACCACATGGTCCCTAGGTACCTTAATTGGGACCTGACTTATTTAGAGCATCGCGGAGGAGTTTGTACAAGTTGGTTGAATCGATGGGAGTGTCGCAGTTTATTCATGGCGGCCTCATGCCTTACTATGATGGGGGTGGATTTTCATTGGTCAGTCTTCTTTTGCAAAGTCGGCTTATCTGAACTCTTTTTGTTCCATCCTAGATGAATATGCTTGTCACTGTCTCCTTGCATAATCATATCAATCTCTTGTGCAAGATTGCTGCCAGCCTACTGTTTCTCCAAGCAAATTCAAGGGCAAGGGTATATCATTGTATTCTAAATGGAAATGTAATATTTCTATTAGTCTGGCGCCTGTACAATGTTAATTTGTATTACATGCATGGCTCCATCCAGTGGCAGGCATCGGAGATCGCCTAGGCCAGTCCCAGTATACATTGAAGTACAGGCTAGGTACTGGCTTTTCTCAAAAGAAACTAGGAATCGAGCCTTGGTTTATTTGTTTATGCAGCGATGGCTTTGATCTCAATTGCTATTTTCAGACACCACCTAAAGGCTTCCTTCTAGGCATTTTGATTTGAGTGTCAGGGTGTTTCCTTCAAGAAGCAGCTCTTCTATTAAATAAAGTAAATAAGGAAACCCCCTTTCAAAAATGAGTTTCCACAGCTGTTTCATTCCCCACATCCAAACATACCATCTCCACTACAACATCGCTATCAGTGGGTGCTTTTGAAAACATGATCGAGGAAAGGAAAGCGAAGCGCTGGCTGATTAGACTCTTCAAAGGGATTCTTTGCTATCAAGCTAGAAAAGAGGAGTCAACATTCATAACACTTCTTTGGTCTCTAAGGTGAGTAAGATTTGAATATATAGCTAACACATGCTTTTTTCTGATCATTTGGAAAGGTAATTGGAGCTTTTTGATTGACAATGGGAACCTTCTAAATAATATGCGTCATGTTAAACTAAGAACATGTCAAAGATTGTGCTTTTAAGCAATGTCTCTCTCCTTGATAACATCCACTATAACTATAGTAAGGCACGCTGCTAAAGATAAGTCTAGTAGAAGAAATAGGACGAGGACTAGGTTTAAGTTTTATCCCTCGTTCGAAAGGGTAGGTAAGGACCGCAGCACTCAAGATCCTTCTAGGCCATAGCCTCATTAACTGGATCAAGGGCTCAAACAAACAGGAGTTTTTATTTCAAAAGAAAAGTTGCCTATTAATAAGCAGTATTCCATCTTTCATAAGGCTCTAACTTGTGTAAGGAATCAAGGAGCTACAGTCGTTTCCCACCCCTTTTTTATTTTTCAGAACACAAGTTCACTGCATCGCGCCTCGTGCACCTTCAATTTCACCATTGGAGCAAACAAGCAACGATTGAGCACACTAGCGCGAAAGCTAGAGCACGCGCATCCGTTTTCTTGCTCCTGGACTTCTCGGAATTAATGGAGCTGCGTATTTAGATAGAGATCCACCTACTTCTCATGCTTCTAAAGAGCAAGGAAATAGTTCGATTTAGCTTTTAGGGTTGTTTTCACCTTGTTCCGTTTAGAAAGAAGAGCAAAGGACAAGCCAATCTACCACCAAATATACCAAGGAGCCCCTAGCGGTAGGTGGGTCGTTTCCTGCGTCTTATCATGGCAAGGACACTTTTAATAGGCGTTGGTACTCTGCACTCTTCTACTTTAGTTTCTACCCCTGTCCTGTGGTATAGGCAAATGCACTTGACTAGTTATGCGGTCCACCCTAGATTATCAAGTTCCTCTTGGAGGAGCAGGTACCAGAGCACTATCTTCGGAAGGAGCTAGATACCTAGACTTTGTTTCCAATACTGACTTCGATAACAAAACAACCAATCATCACCTAGCGAGAAAATGGCTGCACGGGTTTCCCGTGCCTCCTATCTAGTTAGTACTTTTGAGTTAAGACATCATCTCGATAATAGGAAAAGTCATACTTCAATTCGATAATGGGAAAAGTCATATATAGCGCTTACCCGAATGTTCTCATTGGTTACTTGCTCGAGGGCTAAGGGAGCCGATGCACATCCCACCTAAAAAGCAAATAGTATCATCAAACAAATAAGACCTAAGCAAGGAAATCATCACAACAAATAAGGAATTCACCGAATCAAAGTCAAGACTCTCCTCTAGCTGAAGAAAGAAGGCTGGTTCTCGGTAGTCGAGGAGAGGTGGATCTTTCTTAGAATGGAATGTTAAGACACGACCTAACATGTTTCTAGGCAGGTAACGTATAGTCACTGAAAGTTGAAGTTCCGGTGGGTCTCATCAATCGATTACCTTCCTTATTGCGCCTGCCCCTAATTGGAGCTCTTCTTATCTATTTCTATACCGAGAATAGCTTTATTGACGGGCTGAACGATCCCCTCACTTGGCTAACTCAATAATCATATGTCTGAGAGTCTGGTCGAACTAAGCGGGTTGGAGGCGGGCATTTTCATTTCATCGTAGCAGTAGGGAAAGTGATTTCGGGGGGTTAGTACAGATGGACAGTTGGGACAGTTACAGGTAGTTAAGTTCAGTCTTATTCTTATGGGCAAGTGGTCCTAGAATCTCTCTTTCCTTCTCTAAAGTATAGCTTTACGAAACTCGAATATGAGTAAATATAGAAATAGAATAATAAGAATATCATAGAGCCGTGTATTAGTAAGGATAGGTTTTGGTGAGTAGTAGTTCTTGGCATTAGTAAGCTAGCTTCACTAGACTTATGACAGGAAATTCAGTAAATGCACAATATCTTTTCAATGAAGTGAATGAAGAAAGATTCATAGGAAATGAACAATAGAAAGAGTACTATTCTTTAGTTACTCTTTTTTCTTGTCTTAGAATACAGAATGTGTCAATGCACCTTTCACCACGAATTCGCACAACCACACGCTTTGATAGATTGATCCACTGGACCACCCAAGAGTGGACCTATTGAACCCTTGATTCCCCGGAAGGAAAAGCAAGAACAATATTTGGCAGAACTCCCAATTCCCCTCTCTAGATTGGCGGCGGTGGCACAAACCCTAGGAGAAGAACAAGAGCAATGTTTGCATCTGAATAAATGTGGTCTGACCTGGTTTGGTCGAGTACATGGACATATATATACATCCCTAACACTTGGAAACAAACTAGGACTCAATATGATGACTTCAGATTACATGCGGCTGATTGTTTCGGTCATTGCGGCGTAAGCACAGCGAATCTTGTGGCCCCTGAGTACAATTTGTGGCCAGCAAGCTCCTCCTCTCGTCTTCCAACCTCCAAAGATGCAACTCCCTCAAACCTAAGCACATGCAAGGTACAACTATAGGTAACAAACTATTCTCACTGATATCGTAATTAAAAGTACTTAGGAACAGATTCACCTTGTTTTGAATTTCCCATGCACGTGCTCGTGTGATAGGTCCTCTATATGCATTGGCGACACTTGGATCTGGAGCAGCAGCAGTAGATGAAGAATATGAGGAGTTAGGCTGATCCTCATCATAGGAGCAATACCAAAGTGTTTCAAAGGAGGATTACCTTGACTTAGGTCTGCCTCCGGCCTAAATTAAATCAACCTAAGTGAAATAGAGTCTCTATCGTTCTGCTACAAGAGTTGACTATGAGACTTCATACACCTTCATGTTCATAGAATGAAAAGAATTTTTTTGGAGGCCCTTATCCTCATTACGCCTAGCATTTAGTGGGCAGGATATTTACCATATCAACTAGCAAATCAATAAAGGTTCTATTTGATTAGGCACCTGGGTTGGTACCTGAATCGGATTGAACCAACTATTTGTCAGGCAACTGTTCTCCTATTTTCTCGAATCCGTTGGGTTGTCTTCAATTAGATGGGGGAATCCAATTAACAGCCTCGACTCGTATTCTAGCCCGTCTGAGAGCTTGCTTCGCTTCAACCAATTCTTTCGTACCCTCAGCTCTACTCATGTTAGCTTCAGCTATTTCAAGTGCCTGTTGAGCTTCTTCTGGATCAATGTCACTACCTAGTTCCGCATCATTTCCTAAAATGATGATCTCATTATTAACTATTCTGGCAAAACCACTCCACAGAACCACCATTAACCATTGATCGTTGAGGAGGCATATTCTCAAGGGACCCATATCTACAGCTGTGTTAATGGGGGCGTGGTTTGGTAATACGCCAATTTGGCAACTGTTAGTAGATAAAATGGTTTCTTTCACTTCACAATCCCAAGTAATTCACTTAGGAGTTAGTACATAAAGATTTAGTTTCATTTTTTCAATTTGTTTTCCTCTTCTAAGTTTATAGCTTTCGTGCTAGCTTCATCGATGTTACCCACCAAATAAAAAGCCTGTTCGGGTAGGCCGTCTAATTCTCCGGAAAGGATTAGTTGAAATCCCCTTATTGTTTCTAAAAGACCAACATACTTTCCTGGAGAACCGGTAAAAACTTCTGGAGAGGTTTTTTGGAGGGGAAACTATGCGTTTTTGGGACCTTCGTGCTCCATGGCTAGTAAGGTCTTGCTTCTGCTTCTTTGGTTGGTACTCTTCTATCTGGGAAAGATCTTTTTTGCATTAACGGAATTAGGCTTACTCCTCAGAAAGCCCTACTACTTTACTCTAGGCCTAGTAGTTATAGCTAACTCACTACTATTGGTTGGGATGAATTTCCCTACCCTCGCCCTACGTGGTTTAGAAGAGTAGTATAAGTAAGGAAGCCTGATAATCATATAGGCAAAAGGCACCCTGTCCCAAACAAACCAGACAGGCAGCAAATTTCACTAAGGTAGTAAAGCATTCTGATACTCCTATACAGACAAGGCTGTAACCCAATCCGGCCAGCCTCTCGGAATACCGAATAGGGAAAGTACGGAATCAAAATCAAGGGGACAAGGAGCCTACCAAGTACATCAACAAAAGAAAGAAAGATGAGACAGCGCTACGCTTGTTCACCAAAGGTAAAGATATCAGTTGATACTGATCCTACTTAACTTTCTTACCACTGTTTTGCATGCCCGGGACATTGCTTGCCTAATATGATAGGTTGGCCTTTTCTTCTCTGCTACCACCTTATTAACTTCCGAGAATCCTCCCCGAGAGGACATTCCTTCCTCTCCCTTTACTAGATTAGTCTCATTCCGGCAATTCTTCTTATCTTCATTATATTATTCCCTTTTCTTCTTTTTAGTGATCAACTCATTGATTCACAACTATTCTCACTCTCTTCATTATATTATTCCCTTCGTGTGTGCAACGATTTGCATTAGATGTGAAAATCTAGAGTGAAGAGATAGACTCTTCATATTAACGTTGTCGTTCTCTAGTCAGACAGCTAGAGCATGGTTATTACCAACGGGTAGTGACAACCATACAAAGAAAAATCCCAACTAACCTATATGACAGTATAGAAAGAAAGAAAATGTTAAATATGGTTATAAAACAATTTGATGGTAAATCGCACAGGTCCAACAACAACGATGATTGTAAATATATAACTGCTCCTCATGATAACACACATCCTATTAGTATTAGCTTGCTAAACAACAAATGTACTCAATCTTTGGATTATGGTAATAACGGAATCTTATTGAAACTTATGGGTATATATAAGAATATAAGGAATCAATATACTTATTATGGGCATATCTCCCCTGACTTATGTGGTTTAGGAATGCATGATCGATACATCGAAGAGAACTAAAAGGAAGAATTCTTTAATGACCTCTTAATCTCCTCCACTTGGGACAGGAATCGAAGTCCATATTTTTCTAAATTCTTAAATGAGAGAGTGAATACCAATACCATACCTAATTCAGATTTGGCTCGCTTAGAACTTGATAGTCTTCTAATGGCAAAATTGGATGAAGATAATCAAGCCAAGTTCGTTCACTTTGAATTGAGGAAGGAAGGGGTAGGGGAATACAAAATTTCTTAAGATGATTTGTAGGTTTCTCATAGCAAATAGAGATACCGAGGCCCTCTCCACAACCTAGTAGTTGATGGGTATGGGGAGGGGAAAGAAGAGAGGGTCAGAGGGCTTCTTTCACTTGATTTTGGTTGGTAGGATCCGCCTACAGGCGGGTAACAAGGGTATTAAGATTAGGGGAAAGACCAATTGGGAAATCCCTCTTCTTTCCGGTTTCAAAGAGACAAGACACATACGGACTTTAGGGCAATGAGGGAGGAGCCGAGCTGTGTTAGAATTATTTCTAATTATCGTGATGCAGATAAGTCTAATACCACAGAAAGAACAACCAGGACTTTCGAATCCCCAGATAAGAGTTTTTGAGCAGCCATACATATAAGAATCCGACTAATCCGATAAATATAGCACTAGCACTTTATCTTCCAGCACTTCATCCACTCGGACCAAGGACTCTCTCTAGGCTCCCATGAGAAAAATTACTCGCAGAACATCTCATCAAATAAGCGTCTACGAGAAAAGAGAAAGCAAGCCCAAACCTCCATGGAAAAGACCTACGTAGAAAACTCAACTCTTGTCTGGCACGCTATCATCAGAAGAAAACTAGCCTGCAATTGGAGGGGTTGGATTGAATGTAGGGGCACTCCCAAGAGCTGCAATGAAACTAGAAATCAAGACAATGGCGGAACTACAAGAGGCTCTATTATAGTAGGAAACTACCTAAGTGATGAGGACATCCCTTCCATGGATACAACTCATTCACCACAAGGACCACTTACTCGAGCTCATGCTCGTCAACTTAATTACCAGGTGAATTCATTCCTAGGTTCATATATTATTGAGAATAGTCCGCAACCTAATGCAAATGATTTAATTGTGATTAGGAACCTAGGAAAGGATGAAGGAAGGGAACCAAAGTCAAGCAAGAATTCGAGATGGACTCGTTCTGGAATCAGATTAGAACTGCTGCAATGGTACCAAGTTCAAATGGGCATAACTTCCTCATACGGACTCCGTTTGGGATGTTCTTGCACTTCGTGGAAAGCTTATGAAGTCTATTTTCCAACGGATCTAACCTCATCTTCAAATTCCATCTGAGCCGGCCGTAAATATCAAAATAATCCACGTTGGTTCCTAAGTCCAAGTCAAACTGGTGTTGCGCCATCCCCACTTGGACCCATGGGCCTTGTAACCCTAGGCGTGCGCGTGGGGCGCCCCTGGTCATCTCCCTATTTAGGAGCCACCGCCTCCCTTGCTAGGACTGGGATTTCGTTGAGTTTAGGTTTAGCCCCTGTGCAAACTTCTGTTCTTCAGTTGTGTCAGACGACCACCTGTCAAGACAGCTTCGTGATCCCAACTTTGTGTTTGCAATACAATTTATGCTTCATTCAAATTTCAATATCAGATTGCCTACGTCCTATTCTTGCTAGTTCTTCTATTGCTTGCAGGAATTGAACTTTTTGTTCAGGTTGATCTCGCCGCCAGCGGGGTCAATAACATCTCGGAGTTGTTTCAGCGATTGCTAAGGCACAAGCGACGTCGTGCGTTTGTAGTCGGATTGCCAGGGTCATCTCCACCAACAAATTGATAGCTATCAGTCTCATCAAAAGATCGGGCACCTCGTCCCCATCACTAAGCGTTTAGGAATAATAAGTGAAGTAAAAGGCGCGGAGCGGTTACTCGCGATGGAAAGAAATAAATCGAATCTAGAAAGACGCGTTCTACCTATGACTGCAATTTGTTCGCTTTTATCTATTGTATTGGATAGAATTCAAGTCCCTTATCGTATTCATCTATTCCCTCTCCTTTCAGTCGAGTTGACCTCGGATTCTAAAGGGCATAAGCAAAGAAGTTATCAAGCTTTTGGGATAGCAAGTTATTTCTAGGGTAAAGGCAAACAAGCTAACAGTCTAAGGTTAAGTCCCTACAGTTTGAATAGTCCCATTCCTCCTGCCTTCTGCCGACCTGCGGCCTTATCATAGTAGCCCTTCTTTCTTGCTAGCGAGATAGTTACTACGAAGTTTGCATTAGGAGAATGGGAATAACGATCCTTTATATGATACGGAAAGCGAAGAGAATAGGCTGCTACATATTAAGTTAGTTATTCGTAGATTTTTACCTTCTTGGAAAATAGGAATGGGGATTGGCAAGGCATCTACTATCAACTAGTTACATGGGCACCGGTGATACACCCCAGGATACCTTACCTATTTAGACATTTAAGCCTCGCTGCACGCCTTCCCAACGAGCCAAAACTATGCCTAGTGATGTGACCATGACACGTATGGATACAACCATTGCTCACATGATATATCAACACAGAAAGGGTGGAGATCAACAAGGAAAGGGATTCGCGCAGGCTGGATTTGGACTGCAGGATAGCACTAACTTGTGACGACTGCCACGACTTCATACGAACTCCGATTTGGGAGTTCTAGTACTTCACGGAAAGCTTATCAAGTCTACTTTCCAACGGATCTAGATTCATGCTCATATCTGATGAGGACATCCCTTCCATGGATACAACTCATTCACCACAGGGACCACTTACTCGAGCTCGTGCTCGTCAACTTAATTACCAGGTGAATTCATTCCGAGGTTCATATATTATTGAGAATAGTTCACTACCTAATGCAAATGATTTAATTGTGATTAGGAATCTGGGAAAGGATGAAGGAAAGGGACCAAGTCAAGCAAGAATTCGAGATGGACTCGTTCTGGAATCAGATTCGGACTGCTGCGATGGTACCAAGCTCAAACGGGCATAACTTCCTCATACGGACTCCGTTTGGGACGTTCTTGTACTTCATGGAAAGCTTATGAAGTCTACTTTCCAACAGATCCAACCTCATCTTCAAATTTCATCCGAGCCGGCCACAATCGTTAAAATAATCTATGTTGGTTCCTGAGTCCAAGTCAAACGGGTGCTGCACTGATGGGAGACGTGGTGCCCGATCTTTCGATGAGATTGATAACTATTGATTGGTGGGTGGAGATGACCCTGGCAATCCGACTACAAATGCACGACGTCATTTGCGCCTTAGCAATCGCTGAACCAGCTCCAAGATGTTATTGACCTGGTAATTTAGTTGACGAGCACGAGCTCGAGTAAGTGGTCCTTGTTGTTGTCGTGAATGAGTTGTATCCATGGAAGGGATGTTCTCATCAAAAGGCAAAGGAGCTTTTCGGAAGGGCTTGTCCTCCCGTTGGTTGCATCGCTCGTGCTCCCTATCGTGGGATCACTCACTCTTCTCCCTCTGGTCGGTGCTCAAGGAAAAGCTAATTATAAACGATCTAAACCATTACCCCCCGGTCGTCTCGCTCGTGCTTCCCGTGGTGAACCACTCACTGTCAAAGGAATTGATCCAAAGCAAAGTCCTTCAATTTACTTTTATAAATACTAGAAAAGAAAGTGCGAAGGCTAAATAGTGATCTCATGTCTGTATCAATCATCTGCTACTCGCATTGACTACTGGTCTTTATGATGAGTGAGTGGGGGTTGCTCAATTGACTACACTATTGGTGCACTCTATGCTATCTCCTTTATGAGTTTCTTCCAGTAGTTGTTGTTCGTTATAAACGTTAGTTGTTGTGAAGCATATGAGAATATGCCTGGTTTTGAGTAATATCTTAAGAGGTGCAACGTTCTCCGTGGGTGTTGGTATGAGTGTGGCTTTTCACAGGTCCGGAGACAAGAAAAGAGCCGAATTAGTGTAAGAATGGAGATTTCTACTTTCCGTATTTGGGTTCGAACCTGAAGATGGTTTTGTGGTGTCTGCTTCGTCTCTAGATTATGCTTCGTCTCTAGAATCCCTACCCTAAAGAGTGAAATTGCATAGCTTAAGGTAGGTGTTTCCCCAATCCGCGCAAAATAAACGTAAGGGCTGTCTATTGGTAGTAGAATTGAAAGGGCCCTCGGCATTGTTGGAGAAGTTTAAGTGGGAGTAAGCATTGCCCCCTTACTTGTTCGTTGCCTATCTGTTCTACTAACCTGATGTCTACCTGTATAAATCTATACTCGTTTGAACTACTCGATTGCTATTTTTTTCTTTCCTTTACTAACGTGGAATAACGAGTTTGGTCTACCAAAACTTTGATTGAAAGAGGAGTGCTAAAGCAATTCGCTTATGAAATCACAGTCCAAAGCAACTACTTACTGGTTTAGCTCGTGTTTTCCTTTTTGAAGTAGTTTGGCAGACGCATCAATTGTTCATGGTATGCTTGGGCTGGTCACACGGCTCCAGTGCATCGGGCCACTCTCAATTGTTTGGTTCCGAAAAAACTAGGGCTCTTCTCGTATGAGCAGGCTTATCAACCACTCAGAATAGGGAGCTTCCAGCGGGAAGTCCAGCTTTGGGACGTTGCCCCTCGGATGAAAATCGATCTCGTGGAGACGGGCTTGACAAAAGTAAGTTAGCAAGCGGGTGTTCCATAAAATGAAAAAAAAGAAACTAGGATTCTTCCGAACTCAACTCCGTGGCCAAAACCATCTTCTCACTCTGACCCCCACATATCAGATCCCAGATGCCACCCAACGATGATGGGACTTTCACGCACGGAATTATCATTCGAGAAATACTCCCCCTCTTGCAGCGAGAGCCCACTCCTACCTAAGGGGCTTGTTGATGAGGACATCAACACCATCGATACATCCTCACCTACATCTACACCTACACAAGGTCCTATGACTCGCGCCGTGCACGTCAATTAAATCATCAAGTAAGTTCACTCTTAAGTTCACGTTCGGTTTCTTTAGACCATGGAAACCCGTATACTCTTGTGTTGCTTAGAAACCAAGGAGAACAAGGAGAATACCATCCAGGAGAGGGAGTCGCGCCAGTTGGATTCGGACTGCAGGACAGCACCAACTTCTAACGGCCGCCACGACTTCATACGGACTCCGTTTTGGACGTTCAAGTACTTCATGGAAATCTTATAAAGTCTAATTTCCAATGGATCTGGCCTCATATTCATATCTTATCAGAATCGTCCAGAAACGTTGAAATACTACCGAGACCTTTTCTGTCTACGGTGCTGCGCCACCATATTTTGGCCCGTGGGCTGTGTATCAAGTTGAGCCCATTAGGGGGGCAACCTAGGGTTGGAGAACGACCCCAACACCCTCGAGGTCGTCCTTCCATCTATTTATATGTCTCTAGAGCCGCCATGAAGAAGGGGGTTTTGATAGATTGAAGTTTTAGCCACTGCTACTTCGCTTGAAGCGCGCGTGTCGACTAGATCGCCCGTCTTCTTGTTATTGGAATCCCACCTCTTGTATTTTCAGATTGAAACTTCATATTTGATTTAGCAATTCAGTACTTGTTCAACTCGCTCTTGCTTGTTCTACGATTGCTTGCAGGACGAGAGCCCTCGTGGCCGGTTGATCGCGCTCCACAAGATCGCGTTCACCTTCTGGAATCGGTGTATCGGTCGCTAAGGCGCAACATCGTGGATAGTTGTAGTCGGGCCGTGAACGTCGGTTTCTCCCACCAATCGTGATTACCTTCTCCATCGAAAGATCGGGACTGTCGATGTTTTACACCGGCAATAAATATATGGGGCTACTCGGCGGATGGAGACTCGGTGGATTGCAAAGGAACACAAGGAGATTTTTATACTGGTTCAGGCCCTCAATGTGAGGTAATACCCTACGTCCAGTTTATACGTATTCCTTTGTGGAATTATGGTGGCGATTCTGATGAACCATATGGCCGTGAGCTTATGAGTGCTCTTCCGCCCTCATGGGGCGCCCTGCCTCCCCTTATATACTGGGGATAGGGTTACAAGGTAGGAGTCCCCATCGGATTACAACTAGGAGATCTCCCCTTAGAGATATAACGCACCCGACTAGGACTGTATATTCCTTCCTATACAAGGCGAAGTCTGCCGAATCTAGCTATATCTCTAATTACAAGGCTAGGCCCATCCTCTATTCGAGTGGCCCAAATGCTTGTCATGAGGTACCCGGGGCCCATGGCACCCACAGTAGCCCCCGAGACCTTCATAGTTGAGTCACAGCTGATGCCGAGTGCTCATCCTCCACGGTGAAATCTTCCCGAGTGCATTGCTCCCGAGTACTCTTTGTCTGAGTGCTGCTTCTCCCGAGTCCTGCTTCATGTCAGCTGGCAGCGAGGCTATGAAGGGCTCCATGTAGATGTAGGAATAGTGTGCGCCGAATAGGCGCACCTATTAGGTGTAGCCCCCGACTTTGTGCTTAATTGTGAAAACAATTAAACATAAAGTCAAAGATCTTTAACCTTGAAGTCTTTCCCGAGTAGATTACTACTGGTATATGAGACTCTTCGGTATCATGTCAACCGGAATATGATTTATAGTCTTGCCGAGTAGGGAACTACTCGTATATAGGACTCTTCGACTTCATGTCAGTCGGAATGTGTGTTTATAGTCTTGCCGAGTAGGATGCTACTCGTATATGGGACTCTTCAGCGTCATGTCAGCTGGAAAGGGGGTGTTTATAGTCTTTCCCGAGTAGTATACTACTCGAAAATTAGACTCGTCGGCATCATGTCAGCCAGGATGATTATTTATAGTCTTTCCCAAGTAGTATACTACTCGAAAATTAGACTCGT
Organism: Oryza meyeriana var. granulata; assembly: GCA_003991445.1. Classification (NCBI taxonomy): domain Eukaryota; kingdom Viridiplantae; phylum Streptophyta; class Magnoliopsida; order Poales; family Poaceae; genus Oryza; species Oryza meyeriana. The sequence goes on along the minus strand of RYFJ01000308.1, from coordinate 38,436 downwards.
CAGCTTCATGTCAGCTGGAAAAGGTGTTTATAGTCTTTCCCGAGTGGCGTCCCATTCGGAAGTTAGACTCTTCAGCTCGTCAGCTGGAAGAATGTTTATAGTCTTTCCCGAGTAGTATACTACTCGAAAGTTAGACTCCTCCGCATCATGTCAGCGGGAATGAGAAATTTATAGTCTCTCCCGAGTAGTGCACTACTCGAAAGTTAGACTCTTCAGCGTCATATCGGCTGGAATAATGTTGCCCATGGCAACTGGTGGCCACGCATGTAGGCCGAGTACCACTTTATGAAAATAAATCCATGGCGTGGTCAGGTGTACTCGAGAAAGATACCTGCATCCCCAATTTTAATGAAGACCAGCTTGTGATCCTTATAAGGATATATCCTCGAGACCTGGTGGATAAAACAGATACCCAAACATATATGTTTAGCAATAAGGCTCTCATGAAGCATATCTGTTTACCTCATCGGCTCCTGTTGGTAGCACCAGTGCTATAATTTCAACTCAGCCTGCGGGCGGCCCACATGGAGCATGCTACTGTAGGAACTCATATCTTGGTAGCCCGTTACCGAGTACGCCGGTCTAAACCGACCCACCGAATGTAGGCTCTATAAAATCACCATCCCTCGCATGTCAGGATGAGTTTTTGGTGTCGGTAACCACAATCAGCCAGAGAAATCCTTATTCGCAAGCCTTTCCAACTTACGTTCCGAATGCAACCTGGTTGCCACAGAAGTCTGAGTAGGTATATTGCAGGATCTGCTTGCCCTCCTCAAGTGTGACGCGGTGCATGAGAACTCCGGATGCACTTTGACGATGTAAGTCTTCTCTGACTTCAGGAGAGCCGAGCAGGGTACCCGAACCTTGCATTAGCATAGGATTCGGCTAGCAACCCTCATGGGGCATACCCTACCCAACAGAGTTATAGCCAAGCGAGGTACTCGAACCTTGCATTAGCATAAGATTCGGCTAGTGACCCTCATGGGGCGTACCTCACCCAGCCGGGTGATATACGACCCCCGACTAGTGCCGGAAGTCGGTTGTCAGCTCACATGGAGCGTAGCCGAGGAAGATGACGTCCCGACTGGCACAAGTACTCGGTAAGTAGCCCTCATGGAGCATCCCGAGTGTGTTTTGGCAGACTTATCCAGCCTCCGAGCGTAGGAGATAGGCTTGCAGCCCTGAGTTCCTGTCACGCGTATCCGGAGCTGGGCCTGCAATATAAAGATATCTGATGAGTAGCATCTGATGATGGAAATAATCACCCGAATAAAATGTATTTTACAATATATGTAAATACGAGTTTTTCCTCTTTTTGATATTAATTCCCCGAGTAGTTGACCCCTTACGTTTAAACACTCTGCCCGACTAGTCATAGCCCCCTAGCGTCGGGAGTTGGCTCATGGCTCTTTCCCAGACATGCGTTTTGGGTGACTTGAGTTTGTCTTTCATGGAGCAAAGTTTCACGGATCAGGGTTTATGCTACTCAAGTACTTTTGCAATCATTTAAGAGGAAAAACAGAGAGGAGAGCAGCTTGTGCACCTATTAGGTGTAAGCGGCATTGGCAAGGCCGAGTGAAGAAATATTTATCAGGAAGCAACTTAGCTGTTCGGTATTTCGGAGTGGGGATGCCATCCTTTCGTTTGAGCTTGTGGGCCCCCGAGCATGTCACTTGTTGTTCTGATAATCTTCAGTTGTTGAAAGTTGAAGACGATTGTGACCGACTGCCACAATGAAGCCATCTGACTTGTGTTTGCGATTCCCGGCTTTAGTCGGGACCGCGTCGTTGGTGCCCTCCCGCTTCTTCTGTCAGGATGCCTTTTTATCTTCAAGGGCCTCAGCAACAGCGTGGGCTGAGTCGGCGTATTTGTTCGCCATGTCGAATAAAGCCTTGACAGAGTTGGGAGGCTTCCATGTGAATTTGTCGATGAACAAGGTGTCTTTGACTCCTTTTCGAAAGGCGGTGATGACGACCTCATCCTTGACGTTAGGGATTGAGTTCTTCTTCTCAGAAAACCTCTTAATGAAGTCACGAAAAGACTCGTTCTTCCTTTGATGCAACTGATATAAGTCGTACTCGGAAGATGGCCTCTCGTATGTCCCCTGGAAGTTGGCGATGAAGCGTTCTCGGAGTTCTCCCCAGGAGCTAATTGATTGCTTGGGAAGTCCTGTTAGCCATGTCCTCGCTGAGTCGGCTAAAGCGACCGGGAGGTAGTTAGCCATGACTTTGTGATCTCCTCCAGCTGCTCGGATTGCCGTAGTATAGACCGTGAGCCAAGACTCGGGATTGGTCTTGCCGTCGTATTTTTCGACTCCTATAGGCTTGAAACCCGATGGCCAGTCGGCCTGTTGTAGCTCCTGGGTGAAGGCCGGTACTCCTTCATCTTCATGAGGACTCCGACCCCGACTACGGCGGCGAAACCACTCGTGGTGGAGGCCGAAACGCTCGTTCTCGTCTTCCGGTTGGCGTTGCTCATCATCTTCTCGTTCACGGTGTCGAGCGTTGATGTCCTGCTGAAGATCACGTCGTTGTCGGCCTCGAAGGTCCTGATCATCCCGACAGTTGCTTTGACGTCGCCGGTTGTCGTTGGGGCTGCCGAGTGACGCCTGACGTGCCTCCGTATGCAGCTGACTGAAGCCAGCCGCTCGGCGTCGCTTTGAGGTAGATGAGACTGCCGTTGGGAATGTCGACCGGTTGATCGGTATGAGGGTATCACCCGACTGTTGGTGCTGCTGACATGCAGCAGCGGTAAGCAGGGCTTTTATCCTTGCGATCGTCGGGGTGGCCTGGTGATCAGGCCCAAGTCGGACCGTGTCTAGTAGGGTTACGGCGGCCACGACGTTCTGTTGTGGCGTGACGAAGACGTCGTGGTCGCCGACTTTTGTTTGGAGGGTTTGTTGCTGAGCGGTTCGCCCAGCCCTGCGTAGGCCGTCGTTGCGGACGTGCAGGCGTCTTGCTTCTTCCTCCTGTTGTTCTCGCAGTCGGCAGGCTTCCTCCTCTTGCTGCTCTCATAGTCGGCGTGATTCCTGAGTAGGAGTAGAGCCTTTGGATGCCATGAAGATTTCTCGTGGTGGGGAGAAGCTTGCCAAACTGTTGTCCGACTAGGAGTCGGAATCTGACTGAGAGTCGTAGTCCGACTGAGAGTCGTAGTCGGAGTAGTTGATGGGGGTTATTACAACTCCGACCTCCCTAGATTCGATCTCGAGCGGCTCGGGGCCGTATCCGAGTCGAACTCCAGAGGATCGGGTTTGCCGCGTCGGATGTAGATTATAGATATCCGCGGCGTCGCCGAGTCCGAATGGCTCAAAACCGAGTCCGAGTCGAACACCGAAAGAAAGAGTTGTCCCTGGAATCGGGCGTATTGGAGATCGCCGCAGCATGTCGTGCGAGATTGCTGCAGCATCGTGTAGGCCGACTGGCGCGGAGTCGGCTGGTTCCTCGACCGGTTGGATCGGGTCCGTGTCGGCCAAGGTGAGATTGCCGATCTGGTCGGCGGCGAAGTCGAGGCTTCTGAATGCAATTGTATCTCCTGGGGAGAGTTTGCCGCCGTCGACTCCGGTTGCTGGATCCATCGAGCTTGTAGATGTAGATCGCGCCGAAGCCCCTACCTGGCGCGCCAACTGTCGATGTTTTACACCGGCAATAAATATATGGGGCTACTCGGCGGATGGAGACTCGGTGGATTGCAAAGGAACACAAGGAGATTTTTATACTGGTTCAGGCCCTCAATGTGAGGTAATAGCCTACGTCCAGTTTATACGTATTCCTTTGAGGAATTATGGTAGCGATTCTGATGAACCATATGGCTGTGAGCTTATGAGTGCTCTTCCGCCCTCATGGGGTGCCCTGCCTCCCCTTATATACTGGGGATAGGGTTACAAGGTAGGAGTCCCCATCGGATTACGACTAGGAGATCTCCCCTTAGAGATATAACGCACCCGACTAGGACTGTATATTCCTTCCTATACAAGGCGAAGTCTGCCGAATCTAGCTATATCTCTAATTACAAGGCTAGGCCCATCCTCTATTTGAGTGGCCCAAATGCTTGTCATGAGGTACCCGGGGGCCCATGGCACCCACAGGGACCGAACTCGCATCAAGTGGTATCAGAGCTCAGGTTGTTCGAGTGAGAGATTTTAGATCCATCTATTATTTACCTACAGGGTCCAAGAAAAAGCCAAAAAAATAGTAGATTAGTTTCCATATCCCATAACCCTTTTTGGCCTGTTTACTACTACTGCTTAGTTAGCGGTTTGTTGAGTCTTCGGATACATCGCCGTTTGTCGAGTTGCTGGTCTTACAGTGTTTAATTTCTAGAGTTTTCGAGTTTAGTCATGTTTCTGTCACCGAAGTATCATTGTCCGACTAGTTTGTTTTTCCGAATCTACATACTTGTAAAACCGAGTCACGTTTTGTCGAAGAGTGTTGGATCTGAGTCCTAATCTTGTGACACAGTAACAGCAAGCGACTCGGATAGTACTCCTCTGGTCTGTTTAATAAGCTACACACGCGAACAAACTCCCATTGTTTGGAGGTTTGCCTTACTTCAGAGAGAGAGAGAGAGAGAGTATCTTTTAATTACCATTATACCCTGGTAAAAAAAACTGTGTGGGTGAAGTGTTTGGATTGCTTTCTCTGAGTAGAGTTAAAGTTTTGAGGGTCTCTCTGCAAAAAAAAGAGCAAAAAAAAAACAGAGAAAAATAAAAAGAGGAGAGTTTCCTTATTCTTCTTGACGGTGTCCTTTCGTGACATCATTTGTGTCCAAGCTCGCGTCTCTAGCACGGTTGTTAGCCTAGACCAGCACGGTACCGTTTTTGAACGATTACTCAGACTTACTTATACTATGTGGTACTAGTATTTTCCTTGTGCAACACTTCAGCCATCCTATAGCTCTACATACCCGTCTACAGCTTGAGCAGGTGTTGTTGCTACGCACCAATACACTTTTTCCAGGGTCGCCGACCGACTTGTTGTAGCCATCACCCCTCCTATTGAGCAAGGTAAGAATTGGTAAGAGTTGTGTGAACAGGCTAAGGTGAGAGCCTTGCAGTAGCCCACATCCTAGTAGTGTTAGGGAGATCTCTTTTCTTCACTTGTTTTTTCTTTTCTTGTTGTGTCTCTAACCATGTCAAGGTTTCCAGCAAAATGACGAGGCCATTTAGTCCCCTCGCACCAGGGTATCATACAACATTTTGAACGCAGGTGAGGCTCTATACTGAAGGATTGATGCAGATTTGCAGGTGACTAATGAGAAGCTAGGAGCATTGGAGGCCACACAGATTCACACCAACAATAATCTTGCTACATTGGAGACGTCGGTCGCCACACTAAACGCCAATTCTTGCTGCCATAATGAGGCGTTTGATGACCACACATTGAACCGCAACCACGATGATGACAATTTTGATGAGTATTCTGCGGATACGAACACGATGACCAAGAGGCTCGTCTTCATCGACGGTTGCGTCGCAACGCCAAGGTATGCTGAACGTAATAATAATGATGCTTTTAGTAAGATTAAATTTAAGATACCTCCGTTTGATGGTGCTTATAACCCTGATGCCTCATTACTTGGGAAATAGCTGTTAATCAAAAGTTTGTTTGTCATGAGTTTCCTGAGGATAAAAAAGAGTTAGGGCTGCTACTAGTGAGTTCACTGATTTTGCTTCTGTCTGGTGGATAGAATTTAGTAAGAAAAATCCTGATAACATACCACAACTTGGAATGTTTTTGAAACAGGTCATGCGGGCTAGATTTGTTCCTTCTACTATGCACGAGATCTGTTAATTAAGTTGCAACAATTGAGACAGGGAGCTAAAAGTGTAGAAGAATATTATCAGGAGTTGCAAATGGGTTATGTTGCGTTGTGAGATAGAGGAGGATGGAGGCAGCGATGGCTAGGTTTTTAGGGGGTTAAATCGGGAAATTCGTAGTTGGTATAATAACTATTTTATATTTTGAATATAAAGAGTACAATAACATAACCCGTTTGTTTCATCTTGCTTGTAAGCTGAACGTGAAATGCAGGGACGACGCGCAAATTCCGAGACTAATGTTTCTGCAGGGAAAGCTAATTCATGGCAGCCATCCACGACCCCTACCTCGAATCGGCGTCCTCCACCACCGTCTTCCTCCTCGAGCCGTCCCGCGCCATCGGTATCCAACTCCAAACCCAAGCCACGCACTACTCCAATAATTCAGTGATCGCACACCCACGTCGTCAAAGGTTGGTTCAGCCCCTGCCGAGAGTACCGCGTCTATTGCCTCTACAGGGAGAACAGGGATATTCAGGTGTCATCGATGTAAAGGGTATGGACATGTGCAGCGTGACTGTCCAAGCAGCGTGCTTGGTAATTAAAGAGGATGGTGAGTATTCTTCCGCTAGTGATATCGATGAAGATACAAATGTTGTGCTTGCAGCTGATTATGCAGGTAATGAAGATCCTTCTGAAGTGCATATTGGTGCTGATGCTGCGGATCACTATGCAAGCCTCATTGTGTAGCGTGTGCTAGTGCACAGATGGAGAAGTGGAGCAAAACCAGCGGCAACATATTGTTTCAAACCAAGGATCATTCATGCTGGCATGATATTGATGGAGGCAGCTGCAACAACTTAGCCAGTATCAATAGGTGGAGAAGCTGGCCCTTAGCACCAAACCACACCTTCACCCGTACCACATACAATGGCTCAACAATAGTGGTAAGGCAAAGTAACCAGGTTGGTGCGCATTAATTTTGCTATTGGATCATATCATGATGTTGTTGAGTGTGATGTTGTGCCTATGCAAGCTTGTCTATTCTGTTAGGTAGACCATGGCATTTGATAAGAATTTTATGCATCATGGTAGGTCAAATCAATATTCATTTTTACACCATGATAAGAAAATTGTGTTGCACCCTATGTCTCTTGAAGCAATTGTGCGTGATGATGTAGCTAAAGCAGCCAAAAATAAAAGTGAGAATCATGAAAATACCAAACCAGTTGCTAAAACCAATGAAATACGTTTGAAAGCGAAGGCGTGTAGTGATGATAATGTTAATAATCTTCTGGATGAGCTCATTGCTCAGACTCGCTTATACTTGTTCTATGCTCTACAGGCTAATCTGAGTAAAGAGGAGGCGCAAACTGTGAGATGGATGAGAGAACACACACGATCGGCTTAATACACATAGCCTTCAAAGTCGTTTTTATTGGTAGACACAGAGAAGGGAGCCCTTGATCCTAGATCATAAAGAAAGACGTAATGAACTGGATAGAGGACACCTTGCTTTATTTCAGTCATGACATGGAGCTTCAGCCAATCAAGCCTAGGTGCGGAAGATAAAGTAAAGTTGAGAAAGGCTCCATTTCATGCAGTCTTCGCCGTCAATCTCAACCGCATAGTAAATACTCATTTTAGATCTAAGTTCAATGAAATATCCTGGGGGGATAGTAAATAGGGTAACTCTTCGATTGTGGGTGCGTGCGGGAAATACGGCCATGTGGAGTATGATGAGGATCAGCCTAACTCCTCACATTCTTCATCAACTCGCTGCTGCTCCAGATCCAAGTGTCGACAATGCTATAGAGGACCTATCAGACGAGCACGTGCACGGGAAATTCAAAACAAGGTGAATCTGTTCCTAAGTACTTTTAATTATGATATCCGTGAGAATAGTTTGCTTCCTAATAGTTGTACCTTGCTTGTGCTTAGGTTTGAGGAGTTGCATCATTGGAGATTGGAAAACGAGAGGAGGAGCTTGCTGGCCCAACGCTATGTTTAGTGGCGGCGTCCAGATCGATGCATGGAAAGCACGGTGAAGTTTGCATCAACCTTGACGGCAAGCCTGACTATTTGCAGGAGTTGAGCAAATCTATTCGTATTGGTTCCAATGTGCTTAATGGGGAAGATGGTTTCCTATTACAAGTGGAGGAGGATTTTTACCTAAAAGGCCTACACGAATTCAACCCTTCCTCACAAAGGAAATAGAAGCAAATTCAGATTTGGCCCAACTCAGACTCGGATGGCTGTTGGAGCAGTCTAAATTAATTCGCCCAAACGCCCTCGTACAGACTCCAATTTCGACGTTGAGTACTTTGTTGGAAAGCTGACATCGAGCCCAATCCAGATTGTACTTAGGGGCTACCAGATCGCTATGGTTAAGCCGCAATGACCGAAACAATCAGCCGCATGTAATCTGTAGTTATTCAGATTGAGTCCTAGTTTGTTTCCAAGTGTTAGGGATGTATAATGTCCATGTACTCAACCAAACCAGAGAGACCACGTTTATCAGATGCAAACATCGCTCTTGTTGCTTTCCCTAGGGTTTGTGCCGACGCCGCAATCTAGAGAGGGAATTGGGAGTTCTGCCAAATTGTTCTTGCTTTTCCTTCCAGGGAATTGAGGGTTCAATAGGTCCACCCTTGCGTGGTCCAGTGGATCATCTATCAAAGCGTGTGTTGTGCGAATTCGAGGTAAAGGCGCGTTGCACGGGTAGCGTGTTGTTCATCCATTCGTGAGATTGCACGGTGTATCCAGATTCTACGTCGAAAGGTCGGCGCTCCCCGTATCAAGTATGCTGAGTGGCGTGCTCTTTTGAGGGGAAGACTCCTGGGAATTCTGTGTCTGTTAGCAAAAAGTATACACACAAGCTCAGATGCCAGAAGAAGTTTAACAGAGTTAAGAAGCTTACAGAAAAAGCGTGCATTGCCTAAACTTGCACGTAGCTGTGGATCAAGGTTTGCAAGAAAGCCTGCAGCCTCTGTATATAAGCTTACAATACTGACGTCAATTGAATAGAAATCTAAATAGCACATCCAACTAAAAAAAACAATCTTCTCCCTATTTAGAAGCCATCCCAAGGTCCCAGCGGTCGTTGGCTAGCACTACATTCCATAAATTTCATCCGTTTTCTTTTTCTGCTTTTTTTCTCCAAGGTTTCTGACGATTGTGCGCCTAGTTCAGTAACCAAGTAATACAGCTTTCGGGAGTGCTCTTAAGGCTTTGGGGAGGAAAGATACAAAAACTCATTTTATTCTATTTTATGCCGCGGACCTAGATCAGCACATTTTATTACAACTTCTTTAGGAGTATGACATAGGGGGAGCTAACGAACTTCTTCGCGAAGGTTAAAGGAATATGGGTATTTCTGGGTTTTCTATACAAAACTAGTTGTAGTATAGTTCCTAAGCCCGAGGCCTAGGTGATAGGAGCAGGGGTGCCTGATCTTTCGGTGAGTGAAGATAACTACGATTTGGGAGAAACGTTGACGACCCGACTACAACCGTACGAGACGTTGTGTTGTTGCGCCTTAGCGATCGATACACCTCTCCGAGGGTTGTTGATCGTGCCGGTGCAGATCAACCTTATTGCTGCAAGCAAATCGAAGAAACGAGCAAGAACAAGATAAAAGCAATCTAATATTGCAAATAAGAATTGAATACAAATGATAAGGTGGGGTTCTGTAACAGGAAAACGGTGATCTAACCAATCACGGCTTTACCCGAAAAAATAGCAATGGCTAAACTTTAATCTAAACAAAACCCAATCTGTTTGTGGCGGCTCTAAAGGTATTAATACGATGGGAGGACGACCACAGGGGTTTTGGGGTCATTCTCCAACCCTAGGACGCGTCCCTAATGGACCCAACTTGATACATGGGCCTACGGCCCAAAAGCGGTGACGCAGCACCTTAAACATGAGACCTCTTGTCACTAAAATGACAATTACAGATTATTCTGAGCAGATATGAGCATGAATCTAGATCCGTTGGAAAGTAGACTTGATAAGCTTTCCGTGAAGTACTAGAACTCCCAAATCGGAGTTTGTATGAAGTCATGGCGGCCGTCACAAATTGGTGCTGTCCTGCAGTCCAGATCCAGCCTACGCGAATCCCTTTCCTTGTTGATCTCCACCCTTTCCTTGTTGATATATGATGTGAGCAATGGTTATATATGCCTCTTCCTGTACCTAGCGTGTCTTGGGAGGATATTTCAATGGACTTTGTTTTAGGATTACCTCGAACGAAGAAGGGGAGAGATAGTGTTTTTGTTGTAGTCGATAGATTTTCTAAAATGGCACATTTTATACCTTGTCATAAGAGCGATGATGCTACAAATGTTGCTGATCTGTTTTTCAGAGAGATTGTTCGACTACATGGAGTGCCCAATACCATTGTTTCAGATCGAGATGCGAAGTTTTTGAGTCACTTTTGGCGCACGTTGTGGGCGAAATTGGGCACCAAGCTGCTGTTTTCTACTACTTGTCATCCCCAAACAGATGGACAAACTGAGGTTGTCAACCGCACGCTATCAACTATGTTGAGGGCTATCTTGAAGAAAAACTTGAAGATGTGGAAAGAATGTCTACCACATGTAGAATTTCCTTACAATCGATCACTGCACTCTACCACAAAGATGAACCCTTTTCAGGTCGTATATGACTTTACTCCTCGTGCTCCTATTGATTTATTGCCTATCCCTATTTCTGAAAAAGTGAATTTAGATGCTAAGAAGCGTGCTGAACCAACTCTGAGATGTTATTGACCCCGCTGGCGGCGAGATCAACCTGAACACAAAGTTCAATTCTTGCAAGCAATAGAAGTACTAGCAAGAATAGGACGTAGGCAATCTGATATTGAAATTTGAATGAAGCATAAATTATATTGCGAACACAAAGTTGGGATCACGAAGCTATCTTGACAGGTGGTCGTCCGACACAACTGAAGAACAGAAGTTTGCATAGGGGCTAAACCTGAACTCAACAAAATCCCAGTCCTAGCAAGGGAGGCGGCAGCTCCTAAATAGGGAGATGACCAGGGGCGCCCCACGCACACGCCTACGGTTACAAGGCCCATGGGTCCAAGTGGGGATGGCGCAACACTCGTTTGACTCAAACTCAGGAATCAACGTGGATTATTTTGGTGATTACGGCCGGCTCAGATGGAATTTGAAGATGAGGTTAGATCCATTGGAAAATAGACTTCATAAGCTTTCCACGAAGTGCAAGAACATCCCAAACGGAGTCCGTATGAGGAAGTTATGCCCGTTTGAACTTGGTACCATCGCAGCAGTTCGAATCTGATTCCAGAATGAGTCCATCTCAAATTCTTGCTTGACTTTGGTTCCCTTCCTTCATCCTTTCCTAGGTTCCTAATCACAATTAAATCATTTGCATTAGGTAGCGGACTATTCTCAATAATATATGAACCTAGGAATGAATTCACCTGGTAATTAAGTTGACGAGCATGAGCTCGAGTAAGTGGTCCTTGTGGTGAATGAGTTGTATCCATGGAAGGGATGTCCTCATCACTTAGGTAGGTTCCTACTATAATAGTGCCTCTTGTAGTTCCGCCATTGTCTTGATTTCTAGTTTTATTGCAGCTCTTGGGAGTGCCCCTACATTCGATCCAACCCCTCCAATTGCAGGCTAGTTTTCTTCTCATGATAGCGTGCCAGACAAGCGTTGAGTTTTCTACGTAGGTCTTTCCCATGGAGGTTTGGGCTAACAATAAGATTACATTGTAGAGCGAAGATAGATGGATTTATTTCAAGGTTGCCCCCTCTAGGCTTGCTTTTTCTTTTCTCGTAAACGCTTTTTAGATGAGATGTTCTGTGAGTAATTTTTCTCATGGGAGCCTAGAGAGAGTCCTTGGTCCGAGTGGATGAAGTGCTGGAAGATAAAGTGCTAGTGCTATATTTATCGGATTAGTCGGATTCTTATATGTATGGCTGCTCAAAAACTCTTATCTGGGGATTCGAAAGTCCTGGTTATTCTTTCTGTGGTATTAGACTTATCTGCATCACGATAATTAGAAATAATTCTAACACAGCTCGGCTCCTCCCTCATTGCCCTAAAGTCCGTATGTGTCTTGTCTCTTTGAAACCGGAAAGAAGAGGGATTTCCCAATTGTTCTTTCCCCTAATCTTAATACCCCTATTACCCGCCTGTAGGCGGATCCTACCAACCAAAATCAAGTGAAAGAAGCCCTCTGACCCTCTCTTCTTTCCCCTCCCCATACCCATCAACTACTAGGTTGTGGAGAGGGCCTCGGTATCTCTATTTGCTATGAGAAACCTACAAATCATCTTAAGAAATTTCGTATTCCCCTACCCCTTCCTTCCTCAATTCAAAGTGAACGAGCTTGGCTTGATTATCTTCATCCAATTTTGCCATTAGAAGACTATCAAGTTCTAAGTGAGCCAAATCTGAATTAGGTATGGTATTGGTATTCACTCTCTCATTTAAGAATTTAGAAAAATGTGGACTTCGATTCCTGTCCCATTAGCATCTCCTATCCGAGAGTTGGGATAACTCCGTTAGTTTCGGTCGGGAGCCGAACGGTAATGGACCTACAACCCTTGCTTGTGGACTAGCTGTAGAGCTAACCTTTGACCTATTGGTTTGGTGGTTGATACGAGAAATGCGAAAGAACTCAACTACGGAATGAGGGCGACCTGTGAAAATACCTCGATTTCTGACTCGTGCCATTGAACTCTTTCTTGGCAACTTGGACAACTTATAACGATGTTTGTCCCACATATCAGACAGAAGATCGGGTTAAAAAATTCTAAAGCTTTCGTCTCAATTCATATTTAGCTGCGAGCAATCTACGTTTGTGATCTCGTATATTTTGCTTCTCTGACATCTTACTTAGTTTCCCCCTCATCTTTTAGCAAAAAGCCACTCCACAGTAGTAAAGTTTCATCTTTTGTATTGGTTAAAGTGACAATAGTCACATTGAACCCTTGAATATGCTCGAAGATCTCAAAATGATCTTCCAGTGATGAGGACATCAACACCATCGATACGTCCCCATCTACGCATGGAGAAGGTCACCAAGGGAAGGGAGGAGATCAACAAGAAAAGGGATTTGCGCAGGCTGGAATCGAACTGTACGACAGCGCCAACTTGTGACGGCCGCCACGACTTCATATGAACTCCGATTCGGGAGTTCTAGTACTTCACGGAAAGATTATCAAGTCTACTTTCCAACGGATCCATACTCATGTTTATATCTGCTCTGAATCGTCCGCAATCATTATTTTAGTGACGAGGGGTCCCTGTTTAAGGTGCTGCATCACCGTTTTTGGGCTGAAGGCCCATGTATCAAGTTGGGTCCATTAGGGATGCGTCCTAGGTTTGGAGAACGACCCCAACACCCCTGTGGCCGTCCTCCCATCCTATTAATACCCTTAGAGCCGCCACAAACAGATTAGGTTTTGTTAGATTAAAGTTAGCGTCGCTACTTTACCATGTAATCCCGTGATCGGCTAGTTCGCCGGTTTGCTCGTCTTTGGAACCCCACCTTTTGTTCTCTTGAATTAAACCTTCATCTTTATTTGCAAATTAAGTTGCTTGTTTATCTTGTTCTTGCTAGTTCTCGATTGCCTACAGGAACAATTACCCTCGTGGTTGGGCTGATCGTGCATCCGTCGAGATTGTGAATAGCCTCTGGAGTTGGTGTAACGATTGCTAAGGTTCAACATCCCTGGACGGTTGTAGTCGGATCGCCAACGTCACTCCATCTAATTGATTTATCCTCTCATCGAAAGATCGGGACACCCACGTTCACATCGTTCCGAGGAGAATTCGCAAAACTCCGTTTCCATAAAGAATTCGATGGAATTTTCCCGTATTTCGACCGGAGAATCTAACATAGACATTACTATCAAGATTTTAACCAAAAAATGGTACATTCCATGCCCTCAGAGAATGCTTTGTCGTGCAAAGTCACAATGTATCCAGTGTCTTTTTCGGACCCCAAGAATGGATTGGATCGAAACGACTTTCCTTTTCCCACTTTAAAATTAGGGCCCCTTTGTGTCTGTATGAATCTCTGGCCGCACAAAATCTCCATAGCCAATTTTCCAAATTGGATTCTGAAATTAGAGGCAGCTTTTGGTACTAATCTGATTTCAAATAATCCAGGAACTTCCGTAACATTGGCATGATTCAGTTTGAGCAACAGATCCTGACGTAATACATCTTCATAATGAAAATGGAGTGGAAACATCATGGCTTTTCCGCTTTTTTTTTAGAGTGAGCACTGTGAACTATCCGCTTCAAAAAGGATAGTTGATCGAACCGAAACCAACGTCAAGTACGAGTTATTAAGCGCCGAATCCAAATAAGTGTACTTCCTTTACGCTTGATGTAGGATTTACCTATTAATATGAAGTTCACTCTTCTGCTGACTTGAGCCCAGAAGGGAAGCGACTGATTTCCAATTCTTCTTTGCTAGCGCTTGACTCCTGTGGAATTCCATTAACAAGCTTAAAGGAAAGCCTTTTATTTTGTTTTTTGAGATACTAGTTATTTATAGGTTTAAGTTCGATATTTTCACTCCGTGGGCCGGCTAATTAATGAAAGTAATTCCTGGAGGGGAATCAATCGAAGAGATTGCCTGCCCATGCTACAATTCCTTACACAAAAGGACTAGAATGCTAAGCTGCCTTCCCGGCACCACCACTATAATGAATGGCTCAAACAAATAGGAGATGAGAGAGCCCTTGATCCTTTCTAGAATAGAATATAAAGAGATATATTCTGCCCATCTATCTAGAAAATGAAAAGGAACTAATGCCACTGATAGGAGGAAATACATAGACCGTACGCCCGCTTACCACTTCAATTCAATGACGGACTTCACTGATACCGATACCAAACCTAGCTTGAGAGAGATCGATCACAAGCATGTGGTGAACCATACCGGGAGAAAGAGCACTGAAATTCACCATGTCGAGCACAGGTCTCACTCCACAAGTAAAGTTCGATGAGCTCTTAGCAGACCTGTGCCTACTATCTACTAAGTGTGTGCTAGGGAAAGAAAGCAAGCTGAGCAGTTCTCACTCTGTCCGATGACCAAGAAAGCTTAAAGAATACCGTAAAGTGATCACATACCGATCCACCACGTGAAAGCGGGGTTAAGGTGATATGCACATGCCTATGCAACACGTGTGGCAAGTTGTTGTGGCCCGATCTTCTCGAAGGATCCGCGAACTTGATAACTTGTCGCTGCGTGACCTGGTGAAGAGGCAATCCACGGCGAGGCTGCCCACGCGACGAACTACCGAGACAATCACCCTTCCACGTACCGACGAAACAGCCCACGCAATCACGCCGTATAGACGTGAAGGCACAAACTGGGTGAACCGCAGTTCGGCGTTCTACAACTCCCTCAGGAATCGAAAGAACAAGTTTGCAAGTCTCTCAAGACTCACGCTGGAACAAGAACTCAAAGGGTTGGTGTTTCTGAAATTGCAATCTCCAAGTTACTGTTCACATCACCCATTACAGGGATATATAATACTAGTGAAGTTTCAGTTTGGAAGAAATAAATGAGAACATGTAGTGGGAAATTGTAACACTACTTTTATTAATAGCCAGGCCTAGTGGGACGCATGGATGGTTGGCATTGTTCTACATGCATGCTGGAACGTGTGTGGATAGCAACCTGGTTGTTGGCTGCATGCATTCCTAACTTCCGAAATATTTGCTTGCACTCCAACGGCTGTTATTCATGGTAGCTGAATGTTCTTTTCTCTCTCTTGCACGTCCAGGTTCCTTGCTTATATTTGGCGGGCAGAATCCATCATCATCCCATGCTTGTTCGTGTACTCCATCATTCCTGAGAACATTGAAACAAGTACTCAAAAGTATAGGCCCATTCAACATAATCTGATTATTAAGCATAAGGTTAGCGTTCACCTGAGAATGAATTTCCTTCTCCAATTGTTTAGCTCTACTCCTTGTAATCGGACCAGCTATATCAAGTGTAGTTTCATTTGGAGATGAGTGAATGCTAGGAATGTCCTCATTATAAGGTAAGGCAAGAAAGACTGGCGCCAAAAGATATGTTTTGAAGAGAGAGATCCGCAGGCTAAAATCTTGAAGGAAGGACTGACTGAAGGAAGGAACAGACGGTAGCAAAAGCCGAAGAAGATGCGAGGCCACCCTACTCTAACTTGATTAGCTACTAGTAACTAGGATTGATCAAGCAGTCAGTCAGCAATGCGTACTTCTTTCCTAGTTGAGTGGATCTACGTAGCAGAGCCCAATCTTCTACCACAAGCTTTGACGTACTTGATTCACCCACATAAATAGACAACTTGGATAAGGGCTTTCATCCCATAAAAGAGAAGTGAGTCCGCATGTTGGCAAATGATTTGGAATTGGAACTGGCCACAGAGGAAACCTAAGCCCTAACTCCCCATTCTTTCTATCTTACATCTCCAATGAACCCTGGCTGTAGAGTCACAGGTTTCTAATTGCAATGGATTTATGTTTTCTTTGGCTTTTCCATTCGCTTCGTTCAACCCTGATCTAGATAGATAGCTCGGCTTCTATTAGCTGAGAATGGTTTTGTCAAGGAAAGGTTTCGCTATACAACAACAATGAACTCACTTCTGATCAAATTGGATGAGTCGGTAATCGATCGAGCAATTCGTTAAACGATATCTGTATTATGAGTACCTCTACTGAACCATACTGCTCTTTTGGTAAACGGTCAGAATCAGTAAAAAAATGAGTTTCTTCTTCAAATCCATCAGTCACATCCGCCTTGCTGTCTCAATTGGTTGAACTGTATTTGGTCAACTATAAGAAACTAGTTGGTAAAGGTCAACGGTCCTATTCAAGCATTGGCGCATAACGGGAGGCTAGTTCAGTAGAATTAGTTCTTTAGTTTAGGAGTGAATGCATCTCTAACTAGCAACTGAATAAACACTCCATCTTTTTTGTAGATAGTCTGAGTTCAAGTTACTGGACTAGCGTCGGCTTCTTCCTTCGAGTTAGAGTGCCCAATGCTAATATTCTCAAATGCCTTAACCATAATGGGAGTGGCACATTCGTTTAGACTTCATCCTTTATATGCTTATGGACAGGCAGAAATGAACATATACCATTCTCTAGAGATAGTAGCTTAATTAGCTTAGGTTTCAATCCTAACGCACGAGAAGAAAAACGAAAAGCATGGGAGTTCCAGTATGATAGGGCTGGACCTCAATGGTCCTTTATGTCTGAAGCGGATGTGGGCGTGGTAAACCGAATCTGAGCCATGTGCACTGCCAGGCGTCGGAACGCTAATCGGAGCACATAGAGTGGGCGGTGGCAAAGCAGTCATCGCGCGTGTGTGTATCTCCCCCCGAGAAGAGGCTTTGGGGTAGCGAGGCAAATCCTGTTTCATCAAATGTGACATGTCTTGAGATGAGTTTTTTCTGCGTGCAGGGATCATAACAGCAGTACCCCTTGTGCTGATCACTATAGCCAACGAAAATAAGACTTTTTTCACAAAGGATTGACTTTGGCCACACCGTCTTGATCAAAGAGCTCGGGTTATACAAATCTCCCTTCTTTGTGTACTGGAACAGCTACCACTTCCTTAAAACAGCACTAACTTACCGCTCTATACTAAAAAAAAAAGAAAGAGAATAGCTAATGAGGACATCAACACCATCGATACGTCCACACCTATGCCGCCGCTTACTCGCGCTCGTGCACGTCAACTTAATTATCAGGTGAATTTGTTTCTAAGTTTGCCTCCAATTTATGTAGACCATGGAGATCCATACGTGTTGTTGTTGCTCAGAAATGATGGAGAAGGTCAACAAGGAAAGGAAGGAGATCAACAAGGAAAAGGATTCGCGCAGGCTGGAATCAGACTATACGACAGTGCCAACTTGTGATGGCCGCCACGACCTCATACGACCTCTGATTTGGGAGTTCTAGTACTTCACGGAAAGCTTATCAAGTCTATTTTCCAAAGGATCCAGATTCATACTCATATCTGCTCGGAATCGTCCGCAATCATCATTTTAGTGATGAGAGGTTTCCTATTTAAGGTGCATGTATCCCTATGGTCGTCCTCCCATCCTATTAATACCTTTAGAGCCACCACAAACAGATTGGGTTTTGTTAGATTAAAGTTAGCATCGCTACTTTACCGTGTAATCCTGTGATCGGTTAGATCGCTGGTTCGCTCGTCTTCGGAACCCCACCGTTTGTTCTCTGAGTTAAACCTTCATTTTTTATTCGCAAATTAAGTTGCTCGTTCATCTTGTTCTTGCTAGTTCTTGATTGCTTACAGGAACAATTACCCTCATGGTTCGGCTGATCGTGCATCCGTCGAGATTGCAAACAGCCTCTAGAGTTGGTGTAACAATTGCTAAGGCACAACATCCCTGGACGGTTGTAGTCGGATCCCAACGTCGCTCCATCCAATCGACTTATCCTCTCATCGAAAGATAAACCGATTGGATGAACCGACGTTGGTGATCCGACTACAACCGTCCAGAGACGTTGCGCTTTAGCAATCGTTACACCAACTCCAGAGGCTGTTCGCAATCTCGACGGATGCACGATCAGCCCAACCACGAGGGTAATTGTTCCTGTAAGCAATCGAGAACTAGCAAGAACAAGATGAACAAGCAACTCAATTTGCGAATAAAGATGAAGGTTCCGAAGAGAACAAACGGTGGGGTTCCGAAAACGAGCAAACCGGCGATCTAACCGATCACGGAATTACACAGTAAATTAGCGACGCTAACTTTAATCTAACAAAACCCAATCTGTTTGTGGCGGCTCTAAAGGTTAATAATAGGATGGGAGGACGACCACAGGGGTGTTGGGGTCGTTCTCGAACCCTAGGACACGACCCTAATGGACCCAACTTGATTCATGGGCCTTCGGCCCAAAAATGGTGACGCAGCACCTTAAACAGGAAACCTCTCGTCTCTAAAATGATGATTGTAGACGATTCCAAGCAGATATGAGCATGAGTCTGGATCCGTTGGAAATTAGACTTGATAAGCTTTCAATGAAGTACTAGAACTCCCAAATCGGAGTTTGTATGAAGTCGTGGCGGCTGTCACAAGTTGGTGCTGTCGTACAGTCCGAATCCTGCCTGCACGAATCGCTTTCCTTGTTGATCTCCTCCATGCGTAAGTGTGGACGTATCGATGGTGTTGATGTCGTGTTGATGTCCTCATCCATCATAGAACACTAAAAACTATGGTATCTTATGGACCTAACTTAGGTCACATCCCTCACGACATAAGATTGAAAGATCCAAACCTTCCTCTTCGAAGCGGAAACGGACGTGGCCAAAATATATAAAAAAAGATCGGCCTAGTCACTCATAGGGGCATATCTACCCGGGTAGAGGATAGTCTAGATCCATTTTTAGATAAATCTCTCTCTATATAGATAGGTATCTTTGTGGATAGAGATAAAGATAGGGGTCCCTATAAAACAAAATATATGGAAAATGTGCATTGTTGACTACTACTACTATTTCTTAGACTTTTTCAAGGAAACATCATTTTTTCTATTTTTACTGAATTGGTTGGAGCATAGACGAGCAAGCAAAGCCCAGGAAAGAGGTCAGATCGTCATAGAGCAGTCAACTATAAGTATAAGACTGCTAGCCTGAGAGAAAGGCAGTCTCTCTCAGGAAACATGGCCTAATTTCTCTCCTTTCTTTTCACACGGGCAACAATTGGGAATAAAACAGACCATGAACATGAGTTTCAAATTAAAAAAAAGGTATGAAAGACTTATTCTTTTGAAAAAGGAGGATAAGAGAATGAAAAGATTATTTTTTGATGTTATTATGTGTTATTTACTACCTTTGGCTTTGGGAAAAGTTTTCTACTTTTGAAGTTCTTGACAAGTCCCAAGTGGAGGAGATTAAGAGGTCATTAAAGAATTCTTCCTTTTAGTTCTCTTCGATGTATCGATCATGCATTCCTAAACCACATAAGCCAGGGGAGATACGCCCATAATAAGTATATTGATTCCTTATATTCTTATATATACCCATAAGTTTCAATAAGATTCCGTTATTACCATAATCCAAAGATTGAGTACATTTGTTGTTTAGCAAGCTAATACTAATAGGATGTGTGTTATCATGAGGAGCAGTTATATATTTACAATCATCGTTGTTGTTGGAACTGTGCGATTTACCGTCAAATTGTTTTACAACCATATTTAACATTTTCTTTCTTTCTATACTGTCATATATGTTAGTTGGGATTTTTCTTGTATGGTTATCACTACCCGTTGGTAATAACCATGCTCTAGCTGTCTGACTAGAGAGCGACAACGTTAATATGAAGAGTCTATCTCTTCACTCTAGATTTTCACATCTAATGCAAATCGTTGCACACACGAAGGGAATAATATAATGAAGAGAGTGAGAATAGTTGTGAATCAATGAGTTGATCACTAAAAAGAAGAAAAGGGAATAATATAATGAAGATAAGAAGAATTGCCGGAATGAGACTAATCTAGTAAAGGGAGAGGAAGGACTGTCCTCTCTGGGAGGATTCTCGGAAGTTAATAAGGTGGTAGCAGAGAAGAAAAGGCCAAGCTATCATATTAGGCAACCAATGTATTGGGCATGCGAAACAGTGGTAAGAAAGTTAAGTAGGATCAGTATCAACTGATATCTTTACCTTTGGTGAACAAGCGTAGCACTGTCTCATCTTTCTTTCTTTTGTTGCTGTACTTGGTAGGCTCCTTGTCCCCTTGATTTTGATTCCGTACATTCCCTATTCGGTATTCCGAGAGGCTGGCCGGATTGGGTTACAGCCTTGTCTGTATAGGAGTATCAGAATGCTTTACTGCCTTAGTGAAATTTGCTGCCTGTCTGGTTTGTCTGGGAAATTCATCCCAACCAATAGCAGTGAGTTAGCTATAACTACTAGGCCTAGAGTAAAGTAGTAGGGCTTTCTAAGGAGTAAGCCTAATTCCATTAATGCAAAAAGATCTTTCCCAGATAGAAGAGTACCAACCAAAGAAGCAGAAGCAAGACCTCACTAGCCATGGAGCACGAAGGTCCCAAAAACGCATAGTTTCCCCTCCAAAAAAAACCTCTCTAGAAGTTTTTACCGGTTCTCCAGGAAAGTATGTTGGTCTTTCAAAAACAATTAGGGGATTTCAACTAATCCTTTCCGGAGAATTAGACGGCCTACTCGAACAGGCTTTTTATTTGGTGGGTAACATCGATGAAGCTAGCACGAAAGCTATAAACTTAGAAGAGGAAAACAAATTGAAAAAATGAAACTAAATCTTTATGTACTAACTCCAAAGTGAATTATTTGGGATTGTGATGTGAAAGAAACCATTTTATCTACTAACAGTTGCCAAATTGGCGAATTACCAAACCACGCCCCCATTAACACAACTGTAGATATGGGTCCCTTGAGAATACGCCTCCTCAACGATCAATGGTTAATGGTGGTTCTGTGGAGCGGTTTTGCCAGAATAGTTAATAATGCGATCATCATTTTAGGAAATGATGCGGAACTAGGTAGTGACATTGATCCAGAAGAAGCTCAACAGGCACTTGAAATAGCCGAAGCTAACATGAGTAGAGCTGAGGGTACGAAAGAATTGGTTGAAGCGAAGCTAGCTCTCAAACGGGCTAGAATACGAGTCGAGGCTGTTAATTGGATTCCCCCATCTAATTGAAGACAACCCAACAGATTCGAGAAAATAGGAGAACAGTCGCCTGACAAATAGTTGGTTCAATCCGATTCAGGTACCAACCCAGGTGCCTAATCAAATAGAACCTTTATTGATTTGCTAGTTGATATGGTAAATATCCAGCCAACTAAATGCTAGGCGTAATGAGGATAAGGGCCTCCAAAAAAATTCTTTTCATTCTATGAACTTGAAGGTGTATGAAGTCTCATAGTCAACTCTTGTAGCGGAACGATAGAGACTCTATTTCACTTAGGTTGATTTAATTTAGGCTGGAGGCAGACCTAAGTCAAGGTAATCCTCCTTTGAAACACTTTGGTATTGCTCCTATGATGAGGATCAGCCTAACTCCTCACATTCTTCATCTACTGCTGCTGCTCCAGATACAAGTGTCGCCAATGCATATAGAGGACCTATCACACAAGCACGTGCATGGGAAATTCAAAACAAGGTGAATCTGTTCCTAAGTACTTTTAATTATGATATCAGTGAGAATAGTTTGTTACCTATAGTTGTACCTTGCTTGTGCTTACGTTTGAGGGAGTTGCATCATTGGAGGTTTGAGGTTAGATGATATCATCGGTGAAGTCTGCATCAACATTGACAGCAGGCCTGACTATTTCCGGGAGTTGAGCAAGATCTTTTTGTATTGGTCCAATTGCTTAATGGGGAAGATGGGTTCCTATTACAAGTGGAGGAGGACTTTACCTGAAAGGCCTACACGAATTCAACCCTTCCCTCACCAGGAAATGGAAGCAAATTCGGATTTGGCCCAACTCGAACTCGGATTGGCTGTTGGAGTAGTCCAAATTAATTAGGCCCAAACGCCCTCAATACATACTCCAATTTGGACGTTTGAGTACTTGTTGGAAAGCTGACATTGAGCCCGATCCAGATTGTACTCAGGGGCCACCAAATTCACTGTGCTTACGCCGCAATGACCGAAACAATCAGCCGCATGTAATCTGAAGTCATCATGTTGAGTCCTAGTTTGTTTCCAAGTGTTAGGGATGTATATATATGTCCATGTACTCGACCAAACCAGGTCAGACCACATTTATTCAGATGCAAACATTGCTCTTGTTCTTCTCCTAGGGTTTGTGCCACTGTCGCCAATCTAGAGTGTTCTGCCAAATATTGTTCTTGCTTTTCCTTCCAGGGAATCAAGGGTTCAATAGGTCCACTCTTGCATGGTCCAGTGGATCAATCTATCAAAGCGTGTGGTTGTGCGAATTCGAGGTGAAAGGTGCGTTGCATGGGCAGCGTGTTGTTTATCCAATTCGTGAGGTTGCACGGTGTATCCAAATTCTATGTCGAGAAGGTCGGACGCTCCCCATATCATCCTAGATAGATCATAATACAAATAATCAATCAGAGCGTAGGGAGCCATCTCATTATCTTTTTGTAAAGAAAAACTATGGTGTACTAACTGATCTTTCTATCAGTTGATAAAAGAGCCCAATGCAAAAAAATGCATGTTGGGTCTTTGAAACAGTTCGAATCATGTCGATAATAATCCATTTGATCTCTTTTACCGAGAAGGTCTACGGTTCAAATCCATATAGCCCTAATATATAGGTATATTTTTTCCATTTGTGGATGGATATCTTATGTTTCCTTTAGTATAGTTTGCTTTTCCTTATTAGTAGACTCGACGGCCTATTCCGACATAGAATAGAGATAAAAGCATTACCACAGGACAGGGGTAGAAACTAAAGTAGAAGAGTGCAGAGTGCCAACCAGTTCACCACTTTGGTTTAGAATTTATGAAGAGAAGGATTTCTATTTGATGGAGCCCAACACCTGTTAAAAGTGTCCTTGCCATGATAAGACGCAGGAAACGACCCACCTACCGCTAGGGGCTACTTAGTATATTTGGTGGTAGATTGGCTTGGCCTTTGCTCTTCTTTCTAAACGGAACAAGGTGAAAACAACCCTAAAAGCTAAATCGAACTATTTCCTCACTCTTTAGAAGCATGAGAAGTAGGCGGATCTCCATCTAAATACGCAGCTCCATTAATTCCGGGAAGTCCAGGAGCAAGAAAACGGATGCGCGTGCTCTAGCTTTCGCGCTAGTGCGCTCAATCCGTTGCTTGTTTGCTCCAATGGTGAAATTGAAGGTGCACGAGGCGCGATGCAGTGAACTTGTGTTCTGAAAAATAAAAAAGGGGTGGGAAACAACTGTAGCTCCTTGATTCCTTACGCAAGTTAGAGCGTTATGAAAGATGGAAGACTGCTTATTAATAGGCAACTTTTCTTTAGAAATAAAAACTCCTATTTGTTTGAGCCCTTGATCCAGGTAATGAGGCTATGGCCTAGAAGGATCTTGAGTGCTGCTGTCCTTACCTACCCTTTCGAACGGGGGATAAAACTTAAACCAAGTCCTCATCCTATTTCTTCTACTAGACTTATCTTTAGCAGCGCGCCTTGCTATAGTTATAGTGGATGTTATCAAGGAGAGAGACATTGCTTAAAAGCACAATCTTTGACATGTTCTCAGTTTAACATGACGCATATTATTTAGAAGGTTCCCATCGTCAATCAAAAAGCTTCAATTACCTTTCCGAATGATCGGAAAAAAGCATGTGTTAGCTATATATTCAAATCTTTCTCACCTTAGAGACCAAAGAAGTGTTATGAATGTTGACTCCTCTTTTCTAGCTTGATAGCAAAGAATCCCTTTGAAGAGTAGAAATCAGCCAGCGCTTCGCTTTCCTTTCCTCGATCATGTTTTCAAAAGCACCCACTGATAGCGATGTTGTAGTGGAGATGGTAAGTTTGGATATGGGAATGAAACAGCTGTGGAAACTCATTTTTGAAAGGGGGTTTCCTTATTTACCTTATTTAATAGAAGAGCTGCTTCTTGAAGGAAACACCCTGACACTCAAATCAAAAAGCCCAGAAGGAAGCCTTTAGGTGGTGTCTGAAAATAGCAATTGAGATCAAAGCCATCGCTGCATAAACAAATAAACCAAGGCTCGATTTCTAGTTTCTTTTGAGAAAAGCCAGTACCTAGCCTGTACTTCAATGCCACTGGATGGAGCCATGCATGTAATACAAATTAACATTGTACAGGCGCCGGACTAATAGAAATATTACATTTCCATTTAGAACACAATGATATACCCTTGCCCTTGAATTTGCTTGGAGAAACAGTAGGCCGGCAGCAATCTTGCACAAGAGATTGATATGATTATGCAAGGAGACAGTGACAAGCATATTCATCTAGGATGGAACAAGAAGAGTTCAGATAAGCCGACTTTGCAAAAGAAGACTAACCAATGAAAATCCACCCCTCATCATAGTAAGGCATGAGGCCGCCATGAATAAACTGCGACACTCCCATCGATTCAACCAACTTGAACAAACTCCTCCTCGATGCTCTAAATAAGTTAGGTCCCAATTAAGGTATGATATGCACACGCCTATGCAACGCGTGTAGCAAGTTGTGTGGCCCGATCTTCTCGTAGGATCCGCGAACTTGATAACTTGTCGCTGCATGACCTGGTGAAGAGGCAGTGCACCGCGAGGCTGTCCACGCGACGAACTACCGAGACCATCACCCTTCCACGTACCGACGAAACAGCCCACGCAATCACGCCCTATAGACGTGAAGGCACGAACTGGGTGAACCGCAGTTCGGCGTTCTACAACTCCCTCAGGAATCGAAAGAACAAGTGTTGCAAGCCTCTCAAGACTCACGCATAAACAAAACTCCACGAGTTTGTGTATTCTGAATTCAGCCAAATCAAGATCTGTCCTTTCATTGTCTAGTACAAGATATATATAGAGATAGGGGCGTTCAGCTTTGAGTAAATGGCAGCATGCGCATGCACTAGTGGATTTCGTGGCTGGTTCGCGCGTCTTTTCAGCTTCTGGCAGCAGTTACTAAAATGAGCATAACTCTTTATTGGGAAGTCCAAATAATGAGCCGTTTGATGGGTTGGAAAGTAGACTTGAAGACGCTTCCATCCACTTATAGAACACCATCTAACTCCTTGTATTCTGTCCG
Source organism: Oryza meyeriana var. granulata (assembly GCA_003991445.1). NCBI lineage: Eukaryota > Viridiplantae > Streptophyta > Magnoliopsida > Poales > Poaceae > Oryza > Oryza meyeriana. Next base: position 12,955 of record RYFJ01000308.1, on the reverse strand, counting down.
CGGTGATGCTTGGAATTCGTACCATGTGTCAGTCATCTAGCTTCTGGTTGCATTTCCATGCAAAGGTGATGAACCATCATTTTATTCATGTACACCATAGGCTTCTTGGTTCAGATGTCCAGAGGCTTGAATCCATCTTCATCCCATGCTGGTTCATACACTCCATCATTCCTAAGGACATTGGAACAAGAACTCAAAAGCATAGGCTCATTCAATATAAACTGATTATTAAACATAAGGTTAGCGTTCACCTGAGAATGAATTTCCTTCTCCAATTGTTTAGCTCTACTTCTTGTAATTAGACCAGCTATATCAAGTGGAGTTTCATTTGAAGATGAGTGAATGCTAGGCATGTCCTCATTAGCCTCCCCCTCTTGAGAAGGAGTCGTCCTCGACTCAGGCTCACCAACAAATGGAAGCAAGTCTTTGACATTGAATGTTGTACTCACATTGGAATATTCAGCTGGCAGCTCAATTTTGTAAGCATTATCATTTATCTTTTGGAGAACCTTGAACGGACCATCACCCCTAGGAGATAACTTACTCTTACGCTGTTGGGGAAAGCGATCCTTGCGTAGATGCAACCATACAAGATCTCCTGGCTGGAATGTAACCTTCTTCTTACCTTTGTTTGCTTGCTTTGCATATTGTGCTGATTTCTTCTCAATATTCTTTCTTGTCTCATCATGTAGTTTCTTGATAAATTCTGATCTCTTTGATGCATCCATGTTAAGTTGTTCCTGCAATGGTAAAGGCAAAAGATCCATGGGAGTATGCGGTTTAAACCCATAAACAATTTCAAATGGACAAAAGTTTGTTGTGGAGTGGACTGCCCTGTTATAAGCAAATTCAATATGTGGAAGGCAGTCTTCCCACTGCTTCAAATTCTTTTTCAACACAGCACGCAACATGGTGGACAAGGTACGGTTGACAACTTCAGTTTGCCCATCGGTTTGCGGATGACAAGTGGTGGAAAATAACAACTTCGTACCAAGCTTAGCCCATAATGTCTTCCAAAAATAGCTTAGAAATTTTGTATCCCGGTCTGAAACAATTGTCCTTGGCACTCCATGTAAACGAACGATCTCCCTGAAAAACAAATCAGCAACGTGTGAAGCATCGTCGTTCTTATGACATGGAATAAAATGTGCCATTTTAGAGAATCGGTCAACAACAACAAAAATAGAATCCCTCCCCCTCTGAGACCGAGGTAAACCCAAAATAAAATCCATGGATATATCTTCCCAAGGTACATTCGGAACTGGTAATGGAGTATAAAGACCATGGGGATTAAGGCGGGACTTAGCTTTCAAGCAAACGATGCAGCACCCAACGTGCCGCTGGACATCACGTCGCATATGTGGCCAAAAGAAATGATCGGAGAGCATGTCCAATGTCTTTTTGACGCCAAAATGACCAGCTAAGCCACCAGCATGTGCTTCCTGCAAAAGAACTTGACGAATCGAGCAGGCTGGAATGCATAGTTTGTTACTCCGAAATAAAAAATCATCATGCACATAATACTTGTCCCAGCCTTTTCCAGCAATGCAATGAGAGAAAGTTTCTTTAAAATCAGAATCAACAGCATAAAGTGTTTTAATGGATTCCAAACCAAGCACTTTTGTATCTAGTTGTGTAATCAATGCACATCGTCTAGACAAGGCATCGGCAACAATGTTATCTTTACCACGCTTATGTTTGACAACATAGGGAAACGTTTCAATGAACTCAATCCATTTAGCATGTCGACGGTTCAGCTTGCCTTGACTTTTTAGATATTTCAAAGCTTCATGATCAGAATGGATGACAAATTCTTTAGGTAACAAATAATGTTGCCAAACTTCCAAAACTCGAACTAAGGCATAAAGCTCTTTATCATAGACAGAATAATTCAGATGTGGACCATTCAACTTTTCAGAAAAGTAGGCAACAGGTTTACCTTCTTGAAGTAGTACACCTCCTATGCCAATACCACTTGCATCACATTCGATCTCAAATGTCTTACCAAAATTAGGGAGTTGTAGCAGCGGTGCTTCACAAAGCTTTGTTTTCAGCGTGTGAAATGCTTGGTCTTCGTCATGTCCCCACTTGAATGGAACATCCTTCTTTGTGAGATTGTTAAGGGGTGCAGCGAGGGTGCTGAAATCTTTGACAAAACGCCTATAGAAACTTGCAAGACCATGAAAGCTTCGAACTTGGCTCACATTTACTGGTGTAGGCCAATCCTTTATTGCTTTAACCTTCTCTTCATCAACTTGAATACCATCTGCGGAAACAACAAAGCCAAGGAAAACAACACGGTCTATGCAAAAGGTGCACTTAGCAATGTTGCCATACAATTTCTCTTCCCTCAAAACAGCAAGTACTTGACGGATATGATCAAGATGTTCATCAAATGATGTGCTATAGATCAGAATATCATCAAAATAAACAACTACAAACTTGCCAATGAAAGCTCGTAAAACATGATTCATTAAGCGCATAAAAGTTGAAGGAGCATTTGGTCAAAGCCAAATGGCATCACAAGCCATTCATAGAGACCAATTTTAGTTTTAAACGCTGTTTTCCATTCATCACCAAGTTTCATGCGGATTTGATGATAGCCACTACGCAAATCAATCTTGGTGAAAATGATGGAACCACTCAATTCATCTAACATGTCATCAAGTCTTGGAATGGGATGACGATATCGAACAGTTATAGCATTGATAGCACGACAATCAACACACATACGCCAAGAACCATCTTTCTTTGGAACTAACAAAACAGGAACAGCACATGGTGATAAGGATTCACGAACATACCCTTTGTCCAAAAGCTCTTTTACCTGTTGCTGAATTTCTTTTGTTTCTTCAGGATTTGTGCGGTATGCTGGACGGTTGGGAAGAGAAGCACCAGGGACCAAGTCAATTTGATGCTCAATGCCACGAAGTGGGGGAAGTCCAGCTGGTACCTCATCAGGAAAACATCCTCAAAGTCCTGTAACAATCAAGAACAACACTAGGCAGCGAGCAAGGTAAGTCGTTAGTGGAAAGTAAAACCCTCTTGTACAACAGTACAAAGAATGGGGCTGTGGTGTTCTCACATCTCTCAAATCACTCCTGCTCACAAATAAGCACTTAGTTGTGTGGCTGTTTTAAAGTGGAATGAGGCTTTATGTGGCTGGATGGTTTAGAACTATCTTCCTACTAGTGTTGTGGGTCTCACTCAGTTTCTTTTTTCAGATGCCTCTCTTTTCATGCGAGCCACATCTGAAGCATGTATCTCCTCTGGAGATAATGGAACAAAGAACCACTTCTTGTCATTGGCAATGAAGTGTATTTGTTAGACCGATCTAAAATGCACCGAATCCACATCAAATTGCCAGGGCCGACCAATCAGAAAATGGCATGCTTGCATGGGGACAATATCACAATCCACCTCTCCATGATAATCACCAATGGAAAATGACAAACGAATCAGGCTGAAACCTTAACTGTCCTAGAATTATTCAACCATTGCATATGGTATGGATGTGGATGGCGACGTGGCTGCAAACCAAGCTTCTCAACAAGCAAAGCACTAAACATATTATTGCACTCCCACCATCTATGATGAAACGACACACTTGGCCTTTCACTTTGCATGGGACTGAAACAAATATGGCGTGTCCTTGTTCAGCAGCAACAAACTGAGTGGAAAGAACTCTCCGAACCACCAAAGAAGGAGATGGTGTATTCATTATAGAAGGCTCCAAATCAGGAAAATCAGCAAGCAACTCATCAAAATCAGCACTATAATCTCGTCAGAAGATGGAGAAATAACATCTTGTAACATGTCATTGTGAGCAAAAGTTGGAATAGGTGAATGGCTAAACAATTCAGACCTAGCTCAAATGTACCATCCTCAGCTGAATACTCACAAGTATCAAGATTAGGTCTGCAAATACATGGTAAACGCTTCATCCTCTTCACTTTGAGAATCATAAGAACCATCAGCAAGTGCAATAATGGTACGCCGATTGGGACATTCAGCTTGTTTATGCCATGACCACCACACTTAAAACATTCAATCTTGCTTGTCTTGCGTTCGGTGGCTTTTAGAAGAAGAATTGGGGTGACTTGAATGACAGCTTTACCTTTCACATCCAATTGTTTGGAAGAAGTTGTAGCAGATCTGGTATCTCCACGAAAGGAAGATTTGACGTGGCAGCTCCTTGCTGCTGTGATTGAGGCCATGAAGTAGAATTTTTAGGAGATGAAAAGGAAGCATTATGTTTGTAAGACATAGCAAGGTGCCTTTCAGCCCTCTTTGCAAAATGAACCAATTCTGTGAGAGTTGTATAATTGGCATATCCACCTTATCAGCATGGGCTTATTGGAGACCTAACCAAAAACCTAGCCATTGTTTGATCCTCATCCTCAGTTATCCCTGTACGAAGTAAGCACATTTCCAATTCCTGAAAATATTCATCAAACACTGGCGAGTACTCTTGCATAAGACGTTTCAGCTTCAAATGTAGATCACGAGAATAAATATGCAGGAACAAAACGACGTCTTCATTTCCTCTTCATGTCTTCCCAAGTTATACGGTCATGCCCAACTCTATGATATTCAGTACGGATCTGAGTCCACCAAGTTATGGCATAGCCTTTGAACTCAACTAGCTGCAAGCTTTGCCTCTTTCAACAGGTATTGCGCAGTACAAATCAAAATATTTGCCTCCACTTTGGTTCCTCCCATTCAAACTTAATAATCTCAGCATTCTCCTTCCGCAAATGGAGGAATGACACTTTAACCTTTCTGAACACCCACATCTCATCATTGTGACGTCGTTCATGATGACGCCGACGGTGATCACCACAACGTTACCACGGCTCCAAAACAGCCAAATTGTCACCACCATGATCATTCATATGCACCACGGCTGACCATAAGGATCACTCCATGGTCAGCACGCATAATTTGAAAGCATTTCAGCATCAAAAATCAGTAGGTATGACCAACAGGAACACGCTCGTGCACGACCAAAAACCAGCTCAAGCAAATCTCGACACGGGCCACCTGCAAAGTTATCTACAAAACCTCAGCAGCTAATCGCCCACGCCACCCACCACCGGCCACCAGCACGCCACCCCATGGTGATCATCATCCTCAATGTGTTCATCATCCTTCATAAATGATGACGGTGGAGTGTTCCCCCACGCTGTGCTGAATGGTAGTTGCTAAGTTGTTGACTTTCCTTGCCATCAATTTTGCATTTGTGACGTACTCTGAATTTCTTGAGCAGAACAGTGTGAGAAAAAATCTTCATAATCCCTGCCTATTTAGTAACAAAGGGAGAAGTAATAGGAAAAATATATCTGGAATACACTTCCCTCACACTTACAAAACAAGAGTTCTTTCTCTCTCCCTGAAAAAGAGCAAGAACCGGGGGCTGCAATTGTAGGGAAGAGTGATTGTAAAGCGACGACGGTGCAACACTCATGGGTTGCTTTAAGTGGAGCTGGTCGGGTTAATATGTAGTGGAATGCGTCTGAATATCGTAGTGTGATGCAAAACCGAATAATATCCAAGACACACTGCGTTCTAAGTTGCCTTGAAATATAAAGGAAAAGATGCAGAAAGAAAAGGAACAAGATGTAGGAAGTGGATAGATGAACACCAATTGCACTCCACTAACCGACCAACTTGTTGCTGCCCAAACCCCTTTGGTGTGCTGAACACCAAGTTCTCTTTATATTTCTTCTTTCCTTTTTTTTAACAGAACGCGTTGTTTTCAGTCCTCTTTTCTGACCCATATACATTTTTCTTTTAAGCTTTGTGACAAACGCACACAACTTTCAACTAAAGGGGCCATAAATTCCAACTAAGATGGATGCGAGGCGCCACCGAACACGGTGGGGAATATGTGGCGGGTAGAATAAACAAGGTGGGACGGGTGGGTATTTTTTTTTTTGTGTTTATATATATGACAGCAAGCAATGACGATCAGATCAAGGGTGTTATGGGTGGGTGCGTACATGCAGCATTGCGATTTGATGATTAGAACAAAGAAACAACTAGAACGATGTGGAAAAGAAAATCAGCAACTAGACAACAATCTTAAAGGATTAAAACTCGATAAAGCAAAAACTAACAAATCAGTAGCACGTATGAATTTGCGGCTGTAGGTTTTCTTTTTGGCTATTAGGGACAGTAGGTATTATAAACTCTATCCTACCAAAAAACAAAGAACAATCCTAAACTAAGGAAACGGAAAGGCTGCTGATTACCAGATGATATGCACACGCCTATTCGCAACGCGTGTAGCAACGTGTGTGCCGATCTTCTCGTAGGATCCGCGAACTGATAACTTGTCGCTGCGTGACCTGGTGAAGAGGCAGTGCACCGCGAGGCTGTCCACACGACGAACTACCAGACAATCACCCTCCACACGTACCGACAAAACAGCCCACGCAATACCTCCTATAGACGTGAAGGCATCACGAACTGGGTGAACCGCAGTTTCGGCGTTCTACAACTTCCCTAGGAATGCGAAAGAACAAGTGTTGCAAGCTCTCTCAAGACTCACACTATAAAACAAAACTCCACGAGTTTGTGTATTCTGAATTCGCACACCAATCAAGATCTGTCCCTTTCATTGTTTAGTACCAAGATATATATTAGAGATAGGGCTTTCAAGCTTTGAGTCAAATCAATGGCATTCAGCATGGCATGCACTAGATGAAACAGTCTATGGACATTAGTGCTAGTCGCTCAATCGTTTTTCAGTTCTCGCTAAGTTTAATTATGTCTCATACTGGTCAGCAGTCATCCTAGATGAGCATATGTCTCTCAATCTCTCCCTTTTACTTTTGAGTCCAAATAATAGCCGTTTGATTTGAAAGTAGATTTTGAAACGCTTCCATCCACTTATAGAACACCGTCTAAATCCTTGTATTCTGTCCGCGGTGATGCTTGGGAATTCGTACCATGTCAGTCATCTAGCTCTGCTTGCATTCCCATGCAAAGGTGATGAACGATTCATTTTATTCAGCACACCATAGGCTTCTTGGTTCAGATGTCCAGAGGCTTGAATCTCATCTTCATCCCATGCTGTTCATACACTCCATCATTCCTAAAGGACATTGGACAAGAACTGAAAAGCACTAGGCTCATTCAACATAAACTGATTTATTAAACATAAGGTTAGCGTTCACCTGAGAATGAATTTCGTCTCCCAATTGTTTAGGCTCTACTTCTTGAATTGGACTCAAAAAAGGGGGGGCTATTATCAGTGGAGTTTTATTTGAAGATGAGTGAATGCTAGGCATGTCCTCCATTAAGGTACCTAGGACCCCATGTGGGTACCAACGAAGGACTCGCTGGAAAAGTATGCTCTAGTTCAGTCCCTGCAATCAGTTGCATATACAAAAGTGTCAATAAAAAAGAATAGAAATGATGAAAACATTTATATATATAAATATATCTTATGATATAAAATCACCTCAGTGCAAAAGGGCATCCAGAAATGCTTGGGCACCACTCTTCTCAATAGTTGTACTTGTTTTGTACTGTTTGGGCGCCACCTCTTGCAAATTTTCTAAGGTGAGTATGTGCACTGTTAGACCCCAAGCATACTGGCTAAAAAAGCTCATAAGGTTCTTTAAACATAGTCCCAGAGAAACATAGCTCAACAGAATCATCACCGAGTTCAAATCCTTCTGCAAAGCCTTGATCCGGCTTTACCACAAAACAATCAAATTATTAGATTGCCTTGTTTGCATTCGAATCGAAATCGAGCTTACTACTAATACATTCTCTAATCGGAATAGAAGAAGCAGCTTACTAACTTTTAGAAATAGCAGACTGAGTTTAGGGTAGTTCAGACGAGGGTTAGCTAATGAATGAGTAGAGCTGGCTTGTCTTTGGATTTCTTTAATCTCGTGCATTTGCAAGGCGGTGCTCGTAATTTCCCAAGAGGCTGCTATGGCTTGGAGGTCATAGACGGACTTTCGTCCTTCGACTCCTATAGCGGCTTCGCTATCGCTAAACATTGGAAAGGATGCACGCTCACCCCCTAGGCCGAAATGAGAAAGTCAAACGTTGCTTACGCCTTGTTAGAGGAACCACATCATCGCCCACCTATCACAGCACACACACTAATGAACCCATAGACTCTGCACTTGTCGGTGGGCCATGGTAAACCAGACGATAGTCCATCATAGATTATCCAAGATTATGCCATAAATACATAATACGGGCTGGTGCAGGCTGCAGAAGTTTTGAGATCACGTCGCGTGGGGCCCGTATGCGGATTGATTGAGGCTGTTGCCATAGAGTGGAACGAATTGGTACATTGGTAACCTGTAAAAGTTGGATTATCTCACCCAATGAAGAGGGCTGCTAGCACCTACTCAAAAAAGAAAACTTGTTCTCACCGATTTATATGCTCGTTTTGCGAAGTCAGTGGTATGCCTCTCTTCTTTGCTTACACCTGACACCTTTGTGGGCAGTGACAACACTACCCGGGAACCTCACACTTATTAGCCTAACTGTCTGGGACCTACTCTCATATCCACAGGTACCACGTCTGTGGCCAACACTTTAGTAATGATCTGATGACAATAAGGAAGGCTGATTGGTCTATATCTGTCTCTTTGATTCTGTTATGGATGTTTGCCAGAAGGATTTCTACAACCAAGTATCTCGTTCGGTTAAGATCTTTCTCTCTTTTTGACGCTGCTACTTCTGCTGTTGTCTTTGGCCTTTCAAGCGGAGTTTCTCTTTGGGCAACGCGGTTTTGAAAGTGCTGCTTTTTTAAGTAAGTAGAGGCAGTTAGGTTATAGCCTGCAGCGGGATAGAACATAGCTCTTTTGGCTGGGCTAATAAGTACAAAAAAGCTGAAGGGAGAATGAAAATTCGAATGAATCAGACATGTATCGTACGCTCTTCATAAGTAAATCCCAAAGAAAGATATTGAAGATTATCTTTGCCCGAGCTACATTCCTTGTCGATTGATCATCAGCACGGACTCAACTGCACTCAAGGTGGGTGGGAGTGAAGTAAGGTTTCATCTCACATATCTGATGAGGACATCCATTTCAGGATACAACTCATTCACATGACACAAGCGACCACTTACATCAAGTCGTCTTCGTCAACTTAATTACTCAGGTGAATTACATCTCCTAGGTCATATATTAATGTGAGAATAGTCTGCTACCTGATGCATGACAATGATTGAATGTGATTAGGCACTGGAAAAGGATGAAGGACAGGGACCAAGTCAAGCAAGATGTCAGATGGATCGTTCTGGAATCAGAACTCTCGGACTGCTGCAATGGTACGCAGTTTACCACGGTGGTGTAGCTCCCTCATCACGGACCTCCGTGGGGACGATTCTTGTACTTCATAGGAAGCTTATGAAGTCTACGTTTCAACACGGCATCCACCTCATTTCAAATTCGATTCGAGCAGGCCGCAATCATCAAAACAATCCACAGTCGTTCCTCAAGACCGAAGTCAAAACGGTGCTAGCGCCAACGCCATGGGCCCAATCGGGCCTTGTAACCCTAGGTGTGCGTGTGGGACGTCCCCTTCCTGTGGTGCGTCGCTCCACCTATTTACAGAGCCGCCGCCTTCCCTGTTTCAGCACTTGAATTTCATTGAGTTAGGTTTAGCCATTGCGCAAACTATTTGTTCCTTCCTCAGTTGTTGTCAGACGACACAGGTCTGTCAAGTAACAGTTCGGGATCCCAACGTTGTGTTCGCAATATAATTTTGCTTCAATTCATATTTCACTATCAGATTGCCTACGTCCTATTCTTGCTAGTATTCTTCGATTGCCTTGCCGGGAATTGAACTTCGGTGTTCAAGTTGATCTCGCCGCCGAAGCCGGGAGTCAATAACCTCTCGGAGTTCTTCCGCATAAGGCGCAAGCGACGTCGTGCATCTTGTAGTCAGATTGCAGGGTCATCTCAACCCACAAATCGATAGCTACAGTCCACATCGCAACGATCGGCGCACCTCGTCACATCAAATAACCCCATAACCTAATATGCGGTGACAATGCATTCATTTGAGAATCTAGCATGGTAGGGTAGGGCATCTGTGCTCAGTGGTGAGGCAATGCTTCTTGCCTTTTAGTCGTTCTTTAGTTACTCTAATGCACCCAACTGAGTTGATCGTGATCTTTGTGCATGCCCGCAAAAAAAGTTCTACCTAACAAGAAGTATCTTCTTGAACGAAAGGAGACCGAAAAGGAGTTTTGATACGTAGTCTTTGTGCAAGAAGTCAGCTCTTTGGACCGCAAACTCCTAATAGCTTTCGCTTATCATGACACGAGGTTCGAAGGAGGGAATCAAGAATCGGAGTTCCACCGACTGGGAGATCACCTCTACATAACGTACGAACAGTTCTAGTAACGGCATGTTCCCTTCAAACTTGATACCTTTTTCCGCTAAACACTAGAGGGGAAAGCTTTTCTGATGAGTTGCTCATGATAATTGAAGCTAGCTACCAGGTTTTGATTTGTGCCCAGCGTAACAGGACTTTCAGACATGCTAATTCTAGGAAGTGTCCACGTTACTTGCGACTTTGTGATTACGGAATTCCCGGCAGAGGGACCTAAGGACTCCACTTCGCTTAATCCTTTATTTTCTAATCTTCAAGTGGTGCACAGCTTACTAGAATGCAGTCATGAAAAAGCAAGCAAGGCAGATGCCTGAGAATTTGTTTCTTCTTTTCAAGAGTTCACATGCAATGTTTGCGCATGCTAAAAAGTTTTACAAGGTTTCTGAATAAGCAACAGCGAGAGTCATGCCATAACAGTTGATCGTATTTGCTCCGCTCTCCGGATATGCGATGGCTTGGGAATGCCAGAGTTGCAGGTGCGCCGTCCGACTAGGGAGGAAAAAACCATTCCAGCACCGAAGATAAGGCTACACTCAAAAAGCGTCGGCCTAGGTTGAAAACATGGTACGACAAAACGTTTACGACTAGTCGGAGTCAAGATCCCGATCAGGAGGGTCTCATGGAAATAAACATATCAGAAGGTAGGCACACGATCTGGATATAAAGTGGGGGCTCGAGCTGCCATCTCACTAGTTGGTTGAATTCTTTAATCGACGGTGAGGCAGAAAGTAGGTAATCACATTCCGAGCAAGGAGGTTATGCGATGACAAAGCACACATTTCCTCGCTTTCGTTCCTCCCGCTCTGCCCTATCAAGTGGAATGAGCCTCGCTGTAGGAACTTAGATAAACGAAGAGTAGCCCCCGGATCATCATTAGATAATAGATAATCCTATAGTAGGTCCTGCTTGCCTAGCGGAGTCAAGCCCTTAATAGGCACAAAGATTGGAATCATTCGTTGTCTAAAGCGTGCTTGCTTTGGCGCACATCGGCACACTGAATGATAATCCACTGGCTCAGATTCGAAGTGGCTCACTTCCTTGAGAAGGGCTTTATAACTATCAGAAATGAAATTGTTGACCATATGACTCAGGCGCTCATAAAGAGGATGAAATTGTATTTCCATTCACGCACTTTGAGATTGAGCTCGTCAGTGATCCTTTACTCCAAGGGTGTCTAGAGAATAACTGCCTTTTGAACATGACATTCGTACCCAAGGAAAGTTTTGGCAGGCATTACTGGTGACTGTGAAGCCCTTGTTAAGGCAGCTAGTCGGCTATGTCCACAACCTAAAGAAGGTTCTGGCATGCTCTCGACTTAGCCCTGGTATCCGCTAATTCGATCTCTGACTAGTATTCCCAAGGAGGTGATAGGGTCAAGCGACAGAAGTGGCGAGAGTTAGAAAAAAGGTTTGAAATTCCAGGTGTACTAGTGGTATTAACAAAGGACATAGTGGATTAGGTGACACCCTCTTGTTAGTTTGTTTTGAGAGGGAAAGATCTATTGAGAAGCTGAAAGCCCAACTTCACTTCTATTCTCAATTTCAATCCACTTTCTGTCGGCTTAGCTGTATCTATTGCCCAGGTGAGTAATCGGATGGAGAGGTTAGCACTCAGGCACCAAGTTCCAATAACAAGACCAATAAGATAAGGGAAGCTAAGTATTAGAACTTGTCTGTAGGCGAAGAGTAGCCGGTAAGCATAGCATAGCGTAAGTCGATCCAGGCAAGTCAGAGCTTGCTAGGGCTTCATAAACTCAAGTACTTGAACCAGCGCAAAAGCTCCGATTCAAAATTGTCTATTTCCTGGCAAGTCTATTGAGAGTCATCTTGACGGGATCCTCTGATACTTTTAGCTTGAATGGTGATCGTTTACATAATGAGGTCTTTTCTTTCTGTCGCTCTTCTATTACGGTACAGGACAAAATTCAACTAATTCATCTCAAAAGATGGGTAAAAAGCATTCAGCACCTAGGGGAGACCCAATACTCTCTAACACTACCTATTCCTACCGCCCCCTTCATTGGAAACCACTGGGAAATGATCCCATAAACCAAAGGATTATCACAGTACAAATAGGCAAAAATCAGACTATTTTCCAATTCTAAATATAGATTAATAATATTCGGCCTTCTGCTCACATGTATGTTAGTACTATACACGCAAGATCTCTGAAGCTCCTTTTCTTTTCTGGTGCAAACTTGATTGGGATGAACAGTTCTTCTCTGAATTTTTCACAACTTGGTGGACTAGAAAGAGGATGAGGATGGAAGCTAGAAGGTCGCTGGGTCAGATGACCACACTACGCAGCTCCAGTCTATAGATGTACATGCAGCAGGGATATCTGCGGAATTCTCAAAAAAAGTGGAAGATTTCAGATCGTTGGAGGACCATGAGGCATGTCTGTAGCAACTAGCAAGAGCATATATTGGACTGGCGGAAATGATGCGGCACAGAATCTCATTGAACTGATTTTTGTTATAATGCTTGGCCTGATTTCTTTTGGTATCGCACCCTATAGGGCCATAGAAGCGTAGATGCATTCTGTAGATATTCCTGAGAGATGTCAATACACACACACT
>RYFJ01002518.1:0-54260 GCA_003991445.1 Oryza meyeriana var. granulata | reverse complement strand
GGCAGGATCCACTCACCCAAGTTTTCTACTCAAGGCCGACATCTCGCTCCGCTTCCGTCGACCCCCGCTTTCGCGGTGCTCCCTCTAAGCGGAACGTCCAGCCTACCGATGCATTTTTACAATCCCACAGCTCGTAGGCAGACCTTAAGCCCCCGTCATCTTCAGCGCAAGGCACATCAGTGAAGCATTACGCAACTCTTAAAGGTGCGGCTTTAGGCCAAACCTCACTGGCGCTTCAACCCCCACCTCTTTAATCACTGAGCGTCATTTAGGAGCCTTAGCTGGTGATCCGCTGTTTCCCTCCACATGAAGCTCCCCCATCGTCTCACTGGCCGACCTTACCCCTTATTGGGTCATACTATATCAGAAGTTGCCCGATTTCGGTACCCGCTCGCGCAGCCCACACCGAAACATGCTTTACCCTAGATGTCCAGTCAACTGCTACATCCTGCCGCCTCAACGCCATTCGGGAGAACCAGCTAGCTCGTCGAATGGCATTCACCCCTAACCACAAACTCATCCGCTTGATTCTTCAAACATCATCGGTTCGACCTCTGCCTCATTATTTCACCAATATCTCTGGGAAGTCACCCAGGTTCGGATCCATAAAGCAGTACAATCGCCCTATGAAGACTCGCTCGCTACGGGCTCCGTGGTCCATCCCTTAACCAAGCCACTCCTATGAGTCCCGCCATCTTCAACAGGCACGCGGATGAGAGATACACCCCTCCCACTGCTTGGAGGCTCACACGTTCACTTTCTATTTCACTACCCACTGGGGTCTTCACCTCCCTCACGCCTGACACTTCCATATCGTCACCCAGAAGTATTACCTTATTGCAAGGTGGTCCTGTGATCACACGGATTCCACTGCCCCATGCTATCGGGTCAGAGCGTAAGCTAGTGATGCTTTCCCGCTACTGGACTTTAACCATCTTAGGTGCGGCACTCAACCCGCTCGCCTAGCAGCACAACGCTTGTATGGCTCTCCCACAACCCGTTTTCACGTTAGGCTGCTCCCATCGCTCCCGCATACGGAATCGCTTTTAGCTTTCTTTCCTCTGGCACTAACATTGTTCAGTTCGCCAGGTGTCTCTTGCCTACTCAGGATTCAGCAGGATCAAAAAGGTGGGAACTATTTGGGAAAATCTCCGGATCTATGCTTATTTCAAACTCCCCGAAGCATTCGTCGCCTTTCTAACCCTATGCCTTCCTCGTCTCTGCGGTACGCAGGATCCACCGCAAAGCCTCCTCTTTTGAACCTCGCCATTAACTTAAGGCTATTGCCATGCAAGGTGCTACTAAATGGAAATCTTCAACTCCTATGAATGCGATAATCATAGATCGAACTGCCCGAATTGGCAAAATCGGTTTTCATAGTACCCTAAGTCACTTGCTTGGAATAACGACTCAACCGCTGGCATCCGCCACACAGGGTAAACCACCGCCTCTCAGGCCTCCCCACGGGTTCTACCATAGAGCCAACGATAGCAATAAACTCCCCCCCAACACAGCTACAACTTTTCATCTACTGTGCTCTCCAAAAGAAGCAACTCTTCCCAAAATCTCAAACAAAAGGTGCTGATTGGAATCCCATTCTAAGATTCTTGTGGTTCCGGGAATCCAGCTACAGAAAACCCAAAACTGGAGTCTCCCCTTTTCGCCCGACTCTTTGATCTAAATAAGAGCTGTAAGAACAAGTGATTGCCCTTCTCCGACCCCTTACTGCCCAACCGAGACGACAGCAATTGTTCCACTTATTGAACAGGGTCTAGGTCGTCCACCCTACTGGGACGCGAAAGGCGTCCTTGGGGATTCACGTATTCATACGAGAGGAAAGAATGGGTCGGTCCATGGATTCCTTCCTTGCCACATTCCTTCAAAGTGTTGACAGGAAATTAGTGCATCAAGCTACCAAGGCCAACTTGATCCTCTTCCCCAGGGATCCCAGAGGAGGAAGCCTAGGAGAAGCCGCCGAACTCCAAACTATCGTCCGATGATCGATCCATACTAGATCCGACCAACTACCCAATCTCTACCTCCTCTACCTTTTGACAGCCCATCTTTTGATGTCTCAGTGAGTTCTTCAGTGGCAGTTTCAGTCCTCTTGCCCCATACTTAGAAAAGGAGCCACCGTCAGGTAACAAGATATACCATTAACCGCCGGACAATTGGACCAGCCAACGTAATCGCAACGACCCCGAAATTGCAAGAGCGGAGCATCTACCAATTTGGAGCTATATCCCCGACCAAAGTGATATGCATGAAAGATCAGATGCTCTTCTATCTTCCCTGGCCGCTGGCCATCCTGACTAACCAAGACCTCGCTCGTGAAGTAAAATCATCGCCCCTACGATCCAACCAATTGGGAGAGAATCAATTAACTCCCTTTTCGAGCGATTCATCCTTCCCGAACGCAGCATACAACTCTCTTTTACCGCTCTTCAAGTTGCCTTCTTCCCCCTTTCCCCCTTACCATGGCAAGTCCATGGAATAACTCCGATGGCAGAAAAAAGGAAGCGTTAAGAGACCCTCCTGCCCAACCCTAGACACTCTAGATCCTTTTTCAAACCTGCTCTCCCATTTCATGTCAAGAATAATAAATAGCCACATCCATTTGCACTGACGGCGCCGAGTGATTAGGGGTCGTAAACCAAAGAAGTGGCTTATTTAACCAGCATCCGCTTAATGCAAATCCAAGCCTCCTTGCCCTGCGAAATGAAAAAAAAAGGAATTTCACGTTCTTCCTTTCATGTAAGTGGAGGATAGGGAAGTCCTATTGATTCCTGCTTTCTCCAGACCGCCGGGGAAACATGAAAAAAAATTCTATTGCGCTCATATTGTCTTTCTAGGACCGAATCAACTTTGCCATCGCCCAGAGGCATCCGATAAATTTTAATTTCTGTATTATTTACGAGAGTTATTGAATATCAAACAATTATACATAGACCCCATTTTTTAAACGAGTTGAATGGCGGTTTTATTAGCGGAGAAAGAAGCTGTAAATGGGTATACGGGCCCTATGGTTACGAGAGCTTCTTGTAATACAATGGATCTTAAAGTTGACTTTACGATCTTACAATCAATTCGATTGGAAAGTCCAATGCAAAAAGGAAGGATCGTTTAAGCTCCTTTTAGTACGATTGGTGAAATGAAGAATCAATCCAAAAAATTATCAAACAGCTGATAGAAGAAAATCCTTTGACCTTTATGAGAATTTAGAAGTCCGACGCTTTAAAAAGCAAAAATCCGAATGGAATATTTTTGAATATCGATTCTGGTAAAAAAACCTTCGCCAATTTTGAATTAAGTCAAAGCAAGAGCTTTAAGTAAGACATAAGAGTGGAACTCCAAAAGGTGAATTAGGAATTTATCTGGATAGAGATGATTCTTTTCCTGGAGATTTGGAAATTCGTCCACCCGGTTTGATTAATTTCCAAATTCTCCCTCAGCTAGTCAAAAAAAATGAATGGCTAATCATACGATATTAGTGTATAGATCATTATGGAGAAGTGATCGTTGAATAATAAAAGACAGTACAGTATAGAAGTATCACATTCTTTTTCGAACTTGGAATATTAAAATAAAGTCTATGGACTGATATGGGATTCTACCCATGTTGACCCTCTTACTGGGAATCACAATAAAACCGTAATTGTGGTAGAAAGAGAAATCCGCATCGAACAAACATTGGCCTGAATATGCTGGCCCCCTGGGACTGCTTCAAGCTATAGCAGATGAACTAAGCTACTTTTAAGAGGAATATTTGCCATCCCGAATTATTCCCTATTTAGAACATATGGACCGTCTATAGCAGTCATACCATTTTATAAGTTTTTAGTTATTCCTTGGATACGCTGTGATTTATCGATCAGTATTTGTTTTTAGGATTTGCCATTTCAAAGTATTCTCCTATTGTCTTCTTATGGAGGATTAGCTCAAATAATAAAATTTTTTCAGCGTCTACGACTGCTGCTAATCTATTAGTTATTGTGAAATCACCATTAACTTTTTGTTACTAGCAATATCCTACGTGCGATTCGGTTAAAATAGTATCTTTTTTTCCTCTGAAATCATGAATATTATCTTCCTTTTCTTTTCTTATGTTCGGGTTAGTAATTAAACTAAGATTAGCTATATGAGTGAAACAAAAACTGCTATTAATTTGTAGTAAAAAGAAAAAAATCTCACCACTACAAGAAAAAATGGAAGTAACATAAGATGTAAATTCTTACCCAAGTATGAGATTTTTTGACTTGAACGGGGCAAAATAGATTCCCGATACAGAACAGTGTAATCATAAGGGAATCATCAAAATTAGTGAGGATAGAACAACTGAATACAGAAAAGGAAGAATGAGGGATCTAAGCATAGATATTTTCCTCATAAAAGAATCATAATAAGACTTGAAAATTGGTGGAAATGAGCAAGTATTACTAATCTTCGATTCCGATCCAAGAGTTACATTCCCATTCACTTAAGGGAAAAATGCTATCAAGAACAATAACCCTAATTTCTTTTTAAATACCCCCCGGAAAGTAAAATAGACAAAAGATATGGAATGAATACAAAAAAAATATCCTTATTATTTTCCGTCGTTTATCCATATTCATACAGAAATTCTTCATTGAAATAATACCAATCTTTTCATTATAATTTAACGATTTTCCCAAGATTAAGCTTATCTGAAAAAAAAAAGTACTAAAGTTATGAAGATTCAGAAGCTTTTTATTATTCTACAACAGAATCCTTTGTTAATTTAGGACGTTGAAAGCGATTTTATCTTAGATAATTCAACTAACGCCCAAGAAATAATAACGAAAGAAACTACTTCCTTTTTCCGATCATAGAGAGCCGTATGAAACTAGTTAGACGTTTTGAATAGCGTGGAACATTGATGTTATCGGTTCGACTGATGATTATCCAACAGTTCAAACAGTTGAATAGTGAAGCACCAGTCAAAATAAGGTTTTGGTGAACTTGCGTTCAGCCTATATTTCTGGTTTTCAATTCTTCTTGCGAATGGAACAAATTACCCTTTATACCAGAAGCAGAGGGAATAATTAGTAGCAGGTTATCAAACGAATATTCTGGTATCAATATTTATTCTATCTTGTTTCTTACCTAAATTATAGTTCCTCTTTCATTCGAACATTTCTCTACTTAGCGGTGAATTTGTCTATTCCCGTCATACTATCCTTTTTTGGATTTTCCAAAAGAATAAAATGGTTGGGAATTTAGAAATGACAATGTGGATCCTTATTACATAACTAAACTATTTATTCTCTCATTTTCTATCAACAATAAAGATGACTTTACCCAGATGAGAATGGATCAGTATTAAATCTTGGATGGAAATTCTTTTACCTATTTCCTGGCAAATCTTATATAACAACTTCTTCCCAAACATTGTGTCACTATAAAATAAGAAAATACAATAACATTAAGAAATTTCAACACAAAATTCTCTCAAACAAGAGAAAGAAACATACCTTTTCATAATATCAATATTCCATATGTAACTGGTTCATGATATTTCAACAAACAAATAACGCGCAGCAGTACATGTAATTTCAAATTACCTTACCCACAAAACGTTTACCATTATAACCGATCACTTACCCCTATGAAAAATCAATAAACATCGAGCGTTTTCCGGGCGAATCCACTTTGAATTGAAAAGATTGCTTGTGAATAGGTTCGCTAGCCTATAGATACCCCTGGGATGAGATTTTGGAAAAAGATACTTAAAAGGAAACAATGCTATTAAGTATTGATTTCGAGTTATGTATATTTTAAAATTGTGTGTTGAGTACTGTTCTTACAAATGTATCTTGTTATCAATACTGAAAATAGGAACTTTCTACTTATGATCGTCATGAATTAGAAAACAATCAATTGCTTTGAGTCGTTTACCAATCTCCAATAATGAGATACACAATCCAAACAATAGAATTCAACTTCAAATAAAATAGACGAAGAAAATCTGGGAATTCAAAACGAGACTGATTACTTAGAATTTTTTTGTTAGAATCCAAAGTTCTTACTAACTAGAAAGAAAAACGAATACCTACTGCTTATTGCAAATTATTCCAGAATTTTAAATCAAAGTAGATTTTCGTGATGTGATTTCTAACTATAGAAAGAACTTATATACAATATACAAAAAATACCCTAATCCCTTTTTTCTTCCTTGAATCTTTTAGTTTTAGTCAGTTCATGAAAAATTTATTACTATTAATTTCTTCTTATCCATAATGGATTTACCTGGGCCAATACATGAAATTCTTGTGCTGTTTGGGGATTTGTTCTTCTACTAGGGGTCTAGGGGTGGTATTACTTTACCAACCCAACTTTTTCTGCTTTTTCGCTAGGATTAGTTCTTGTTTGTATATCCTTATTCTAATTTTATTGAATTCCTACTTTGTAGCTGTGGCACAACTTCTATTTATGTGGGAGCTATAAATGTCTTGATCATATTTGCCGTAATGTTCGTAAATGGTCAGAATGGTCTAAAGATAAGAATTTTGGAACTATTGGAGATGGGTTCACTTCACTCGTTTGTATAACTATTCCTTTTTCACTAATGACTACTATCCCAGATACGTCATGGTATGGAATTCTTTGGACTACAAGATCAAAACCCAATAGTAAGAACAGGGTTCATAATTAACGTTCAAACAAATTGGGATTCATTTAGCAACCGATTTTTTATCTTCATTTGAACTCATTTCCATAATTTTCTAGTTTCTTTAATAGGTGCAATTACTATGGCTCGGCAATAAGAAATACTTAGAATGAGTCAAATTCTTAGAATTTCAAATCTAAAAAAAAATAACTAAAGAACCACAATTTGATTTAGTAAAACCCATCTACTGCCAACAAATACCTTTTTTTCTCTTTTGTTGTGTAATTGTTCTATTCTAATTAATTCATCGGTTCAATTCTTGTCCTCATATTGAAATGATATCGAGATTGATAAGGAGTTAGTTAATGATGTTTGAGCATGTACTTTTTTTTGAGTGTCTATTTATTTCGATTGTATCTATGGATTGATCACAAGCCGAAATATGGTTAGAGCTCTAATATGCCTTGAACTTATACTGAATTCAATTAATCTAAATCTCGTAACATTTTCTGATCTATTTGATAGTCGACAATTAAAAGGAGACATTTTCGCAATTTTTGTTATAGCCCTTGCGGCTGCTGAAGCAGCTATTGGATTATCCATTCTTTCTTCCATCCATCGTAACAGGAAATCAACTCGTATCAATCAATCTAATTTTTTGAATAATTAGACATAGAATCTTCTAAACAAAGGGACACATATAATCGTAATGGAACTCTGTTCATTCTAGTTCCTACTGCCTTTTTACTTATTATTTATGTAAAAACAGTCAGCCAAAATGATTAATTGGAAGTTCAATTAATCATTGAAGAAATTAAAAAGGGATTAAATAAAATAAAAATCCAAGTCTTAAATGAAAGGATCCGGTTGGAATTCTAAAGTGTGGTAGAAAGAACTACATGTAGTTCTTTCTACCACACTTTAGAGTCTTTCTATTATCTTGAATCTACATAGAATAGATTACTAGATTGAAATAGTAGTCTAATTCAATTTCTTTTTTCACTGCATCTACTTAATTTCAATCAAGTAGGTGTTGGCCTAGTTCATCTCCATTTGGCATGTAATGCTCTTCTTTGCTTTCTTAAAGCGTCGGACTTCTAAATTCCGAAAATCCTCGTTGGGTGCCTCGAGGTCTGCACGACAGATTAGCCAAGAGCTCAACCATGCAGTCGTGACATAACTGGGCAGTCGGGAACAACGCGGTTGGACGAACACATCAACGGTTCAGTCGGGAAGATGCATTCGGGGAATCTACCTCTAATCTTTCCGGCCTGGGCCCAAGTCTCGTCCCTGAGCTGGTCGGCGGCACTCTTCAACCAGGCTTCCCTCCCCGAGTGGCGCTCTTCCATCTCGGCCTTCAATGCCCGGAGTTGCTCCAATTCTGTGAGGTGGGGAGCCATTTCGACCAAGATCTCCATCATCGCCTCATTGCGGTCGACGAGTAGCTGCTCAGGGTAAAAAATAGATCAACGATGGAATCAGACGACGAAACGAGAAAGTCACCACGACTCCGCCGCAAGAATCATACCCCAGCTGCCTGGGACCCGCTGATAGCAGTGCGAAGCAATCTCTCGCGTTCCCTCCTCGCGGCGGCTTCATCAAGCCTGAAGCTCTTCACAGTCCCACCAGGAGCCGTCCACGTAAATGTACGGGGCATCACACATGGAGGAGCTTCGATCCGAGGCAGATGTGGGATCTCCGGCGGTGGCGACGATGACGACGACGACCACAATGGCGATGGGGGCCCGGCCTCTACGCCGCCGTCCCCCGTGGCCTCGGGGGTCGGCTCAGGGGCTCCGACGACGGCCTCCGCAATGGGCGGCACTTCAGGAACTGGGGCCTCAGCCTCAGCAACTGCCCCTTGGTCGGGTTGCGGCCGCGACCCCGCAGTCGGGACCACCTCGGTCTCCGTGACCAGGCTGGCCACCGGCTCAGCGGGTGTGTTCGCGGCCGCCGGCTCGGCTAGGGCAGGCTCTTCAAGGGGAGCGGTCGGATCGGTCTCCTTTAGATCGATATTGGCCCGCTTCCTGCACGACGAAGCAGAACATCAAGACACTACTCCAACACACAAAAACTTCACAAGACCCGGAGCGGCGTACCTCTTGGAGAACTTTAGCTTCCGGCCGGGCGACCTGCTCCCGGGCAAGGCGCTAGCTCCGGCAGTCGACCCGGTCGGCGTCACGATTGGCGGCGGCACATCAGCCCGTGTCGGCTCCGATTCCGGCGTGGTCGGCTTGGGCGCTCCGCCCTAGCGGCGTCTGCTCTAGCTGGCCCCCCAGTGTCGCCGCGGCCGGGCTCGGCGACATCGGGCTCAAGCCCGCAGGTCTCAACCTGGGACTGGATCGCCTGGGCACCACGGCGACAACGTCTTTTATTCTCAAGCTTCCTGCCACGGCGCGTGGCGTCATGGCCCCCTCGCCCCGATACAAAATCGGCTTCTTCCCCGCTCTCTTGGAGTCGGGTTGGACCAGCTGAGGGAGCTCCTCGGCCTCTTCTTCGACGCGACGGCCAACAGGGGGCGGGAGTCTTCATCAAATTCTTCATGCCACTATAAGTGAGCCAACAAAGTGCGTCACGCAATGCTGAACAATTACGGGTCCGCGAACATTCATCACTGAAGAGGGTCAAAAGTTACCTTGGTCCGGGGCCGAATGAAGCTATAAGCAGCGACCCGGCGGTTATCGTCTTCGGTTGCCACCACCCCTTCGGAGAAGAAGCCGAACAAGGTCTCGGTCACCGCCCCCTTGTTCGCCGACTTGTTGCTTACTTGGTCAGGATCGTTTTTGCCTTTAAAGGCCTAGCCGAATGCGCTTCTTAGCTTCAGCGGCTGAATGCGTCTTGTCAGGAAGCGACGAGCCACCCAAGGTCCTGTCAGGCCGGCCTTCTTGAGGTCGTCTATTTTCGCCAGCAACAGATGTGCCTGGCCCATCTCTTCAAAGGACGACTCTGATGACCAATTTGGCGAAACTACGGGCGGCAAGCCGGTAAATGGGCGCAAGGATGGAGCCAGATCGGGGCAATAAAACCACTCTTTGTGCTAGCCCTTCAAAGAAGATTTCAAGGGCAGATCGAGATATGTCTTCTTCCCATCGCTCCTCAGCTGAAGACCAGCCCCCCCAATCACATTGATATTGCTCTTGGAGGGTTGAGGCTTGATATGGAACAGATGACGGAAGAGGATAAAATGGGGTTCAACACCCAGGAAGCACTCGCAAAGAGTAACAAATATGGAGATCTGAAGAATCGAGTTGGGGTTCAAATGCACCAACTCCAGCCCGTAGAAGTCAAGAATGCGGCGGAAAAAATCAGAAGACGGAAGGCACAAGCCTCGATCGAAAAAAGAGGCAAAAACTACCATTTCACCGGGTCAGGGATTTGGGACAGACTCATCCCTGGCCGACCTCCAGCGGATCACCTCTTGGCTGGGCAGCTTCAGTTCGCTCTCCAGCCGCTTCAGCTTCACCGAGCCGCAATCTGAAATCGGCCAAGAACTCCCCGGCGCACTGTTGACGCCGAAAATCGCTGGGTCCTGGTTCGGCGTCTGGGTGACACGCGAAGGCCTGGGAGATTTGCTTCGCTCCAGTGCAGGTCCTAAAGTTTGAGGTTCGTAGGCGTGCCAGTCAATTTGACCCTGTAATTGACAAGGAGGAAAATGTTAGATCAATGAGCCAATCGGCTGGAAGCCGATCTAGACTCGTTTCATCAGCCGATGGCCGATGTACACTGTAGCACTTACACGTCGGCTTAAGACCGATGATGGCAAGGACAATAATGTAATAATAAACAAATATCATGCTAGCCGATCATCGAAGAGATATTCGAAAACCGGCTATAAGCTAGATAAAATAAGCAAGTATAATGCATGAATAAATCAAACAGATCCTAGCTGATCATGATCTAGTGTTACTGGTATTATTATGAAGGTATGCCTGCACCGGGCCTTGCTCATATCGGCTCCCAAGATCTTCGCCGCTGTCCGGGCCCATGCACTGGTCCTTACCCGGGCTCATGCCCGGCCCTTACCTGGGGTCATGCCCGAACCTGCTTTGTACTTGTGCTTGGATCGGCAGAATGAACCCATCGGCTAGCCCTTAAGCCGATTGTGACAATAATACAGGCAAGAACAAATAATAAAATATGCAATAACGTAAATGATAAATAATTGATAAGCTAGCCGACTGCTTAATAAAGCGAACACAGGATAAAACAATGAATAAATGTAGTCAGCTTTAACAGGTACTTATCGGCTAAGCACTCCGATAACACCATCGCACAACACCATCGGCTTATTAAGAGTAAAGCTATTATCGTCAGTCTAGTAGATCGGACCTAACCGTTGCAGCACAGACCGACAATGATAAAATGCCTCAATGAGTCGATAGATATAATGCGATCGTGATGAAAATAACTTACCGGCTATACACTCCGATAAAGCGCCTGCACACAACGCATCGGCTCAGCAGGATCGACTTATCACTAGCAGCTCAGTAGGTGGACCCTAACCGATGCAGCACGAACTGATGATAAATCGCTCCCAAAAGTCGATACAGTCTGTGCCACACGTGATGTGATATACCTAATCATCTATGAGATCAAACTGAACTGATGCAGCCATAGATAAAATAAATATATCGTGGTAAGCCGACTACCATAAACCAGCTAGAATATCGGACCTAACCGAGGAAGTCCTAGCCGATTGGTTAGTCGGTGTGACGAGACTTACCCTCTCGCAGGAGTTCGGACCTAACCGATGCAGCCCGGCTCGGGAAGCAGGATCCCGTCGAAGGGGTGGCGATGCGCCGAATTTGTATTGATCGTTGTGATAGATTACAAGACCCCGGGCATACGTATATATACCCGAGTTACATGAGTCCTTATAGGACACGATATATGATTTCCTATCTATAACAGAAAGCGCTAACGAGACCTGACCGGACACGAGGTCAGGTTTCCTAAAAAGATAGACCTTTTCCTAATAACTATAGTAATTTTAACTGCCACGCGCGGCCTTCACGGCTCCTTCTCAGACTCGGTCTGCTTTCTTGGATCAATTTCCATTATCCGACTGCAACCGTCCTCTTGACCGAATACGATACAGGTCCTTACCAAATTTTGGCGTTAACACATGCCCCCCAATTTCGGAGTTTCCTCTGTAGGATTCCGAAATTCTTCAATCTTTGGGTCTCTAGATTTCTCTCATACCGAGGCGGCCAAGATAGCCCACTTGCCATAAATGTTTGAAACAGTGCCAACGGCCTCAATTCCCCGCTCGGCTGTCATACCTTTATAAAACGCTTCGTCTTCTTGCCCCTTTTTTTTTATACTTTCACATCACAGGGCACCACCGCTTCATCTTCCAATCCTCACCAAAGCTCTAGCGAATCTAGACGAATCACTGCAACCTCTCTCTCGTCCGTCGACTCCTGCAACCTCTCCTATTTCCGCGATGGCAAACAGCGTCTGTAATTCCTGAGGTAATCTTCTCACCCGGTTACTTTTCCCCAATCTGCAATCTGTACGAACCCGATTTGCTATGTTCTTCACCCGTTCTTGTCGTGTTCTTGTCTACTGTAGCATCTCAGAGCCCAGATCTTGATTCCGGCTGCCGATTACCCCTGCTTTTTCTATCATGGCCCCATGGGCAGCGAAAGATCCACCGATTTCATCAGTGCCGAAACCAACGCACTCCCTTCAAGAACTCGGCCATGTTGGTCAGTGACTAGACCGAACAGCTTTCAGGTCCCTGGCCGAGCAAATTGGCCCGGATGGAGAGATTGGTACATCAGAGTATCGGCTGCAAAGAGGATCTACTGGGAAGAATCTCACATCGGCCACTGCATCAACCTCTCCTTGGCGATATGGAAAGGAATGAATCTCTGCTCGCATCGGCTTCGTACTTCTGGTCTGATGCTCTCAATGCCTTTCTGTTCGGTCACGGGCCGATGACCCACTTTGCTAGATGTGACCATGCTCACCTGCCTGGACACGACAAGCTACATCAACCCCTTCAAACTCCGGTTCAAGCCTGCCCACCGGCTCCAAACAAAAAATATCGGCGGCTGGTCCAGGTATATATCCTCTTCAAGCAACAAGGAACTGGACCGGTTGATGATCGGGAGCACGTCGCTTTTCTGAACTTGTGGCTGGAACGGTTTGTCTTCGGTGGCGCAACCCTCGGCCCGACGACCAATATGCAATGCCTAGCAGAATGCTTGGCCGATAGGAAAACACAATTCCGTTAGGGCCTATCTCCTTGGCGCCACCTACCAGCTGCTTCACATCAGGTGGCAATAGCTATCGGCCGGCCAGCCCGTCGGCCATATTGGGGGTCCTTGGTGGTTCGTACAGCTCTGGCTTAATGTTTACACCTCCAAGGCCATCCCAGAAACTTCCCTCCTCAAGCAATCCTTCCCAGCTGATTACCCAGAAGATCAAGACCCATCTACCGCCGATGCATCTCTATGGGTGAGGCTGCATCGGCCCTTTTCCCGGCGGCAAGATATCCCCTGCTGAAGTTAGTCAGTGGTTCAAGGGGTTTTATTATGGCTTTACCAGGGATGCTACTCTTTGGTTTGCTTACAATGACGCATCATCATTCGAGATGCATTCCAACTTTGATCCACTCAAAGCTCTGAACGATGATCAATCTAAAGCCATATTCCTATCGGCCATCACGTCCTTGCCTGCTGCCAACCGGCTTTTTCTCTAGGCCGAACTCAACCATCGTATGAGTTCTAACCACCATCAACCAGCTCGCCGTCATCAACTCGGCCTTGGCCAGCTTCGATCGGCCTGTTTCACCGACAAACTCCAGGCTCGGGGCACGTCAGCAACGCCTGGAATATGATCGGTGCGCATCTTTGACAGACTCCCTCTGCTAGGCGCTGCCACCGAGGTGTACGTCTGCACTGCCACACCAAGCCTTTTTGGTCCGATGCGTGGTCGGATGGAAAAAACATCTGTTCTGCTTAGCGCCCACTTGTTATTGCTCCGTCTGGACGCCGACTATGTTTGAATCTGACAACGAGGTAACTCTGCAAGCTTTCAAATATCATCCTCAATCGTCTCTGACTCTTGCTTTGCAGGCCGCCAGCGTCGAGCCCCCATCAACAAGCAACAGCGGCCGGCCGATTTTGTATCAACCTCATCGCTACCCCAACTTAGGGCGCGACGCCCATCCCATCGGCTCTCCTCAAGGCGCCTCGGCCGATGGGACCAAAAAGGAAAGTTAGAGCGCATCGCCCCTCCCTGAAGAAACAGAAAACCGATACCGATATCGTTGCCCGACGCAACATCTTCTCCCCAGACACATCGGCTCCCTCATCTCCTCAGGTATGCGCCAAACCACTTAACATCAATTATTTACCCGCTTTCTCATTATCTCACCACTCCATCTTCAGCTCGAGTCATCGGCTCCAGATCTTCAACCTCCTTCTGCCATCCCTCCAAGTGCTGAGCCGATGGCCCCTTCAGCTGCCCCACTCTTTGCACCAAGTCTTCCAGCTGTCGACAAACTGCCCTATTCCATCGGCTGACATTGGCCCTCCAGAGAACAACCTACTCATCCCCCTGAAGCCTGATGTCGCGCAAGCTGCGATGTCTACCTCAGGGTAACTCTTTGTCTATACGTTCGCTCTTAACTTTTCTACTGATCCCTTTACCGATGCCAATTTTTACAGTCCATCAGCCGATCTGTTTCCTTTGACATCGGCAAGTACCTAGAAGTAGAAGAATCCACAGCCACCAGCCGCAACGACCAAACCATCCTTCCCAGCCGACGTACGTGAATATCTGACGAGCAATTCCTCAGTCGGCTGGAAAACCCAATTGACGCGCTAGCGGGAAGATTGCGGGCCAATCCGGCAAGATATCGCACCAGAAATTGAACACCATCTGCCCGAAGAACTTGTCGACGCATTAACCCCCGCAGCATATCTGGAATCCTAGATTTAAACTCATCAAGCTTAGCAGCGCATAGCGATCGTGCCTGACCAACAGCAGACTACGAAGACATCCAAGCCGGATCTGTTGCTATTAGCCCCAAGCAGAAAAGAAAAAGCTTGATGACATGCCGCTGCCCCACAGAGCTCCAACCTAAGTTAGACCAGCTGAAGAAAAAGGAGGCCAACTTGCTGGCAGAACTTGAAAGAAGTTCGTAAAGACCTTACAGCAAAAGAATCCAGCTAATCGGTCTAACCGCAAGCCATCCAAGACCAAGAAGCCAAAGTCGCAGCAGCAGTACGCCAAGTCATACCATCGGCGCAAAAGCTTGAAAATCCATCCCAGGCTCTGATGAAGACGATATCCGGGCCATCAATGAAATTGATCAGATCCGTCTGCGCGCAATCGAAACCATCCGAAATTTTTGTAAGCCTCAAACCTTTATCACTGACGATTTTTCGGACATGCGATCACCCTTATCTTCGCTGTCATGTAATCAGATCGGCTCTGCTTTTTATCTATCTCAGTCCTGATAATTTTTCCGCTTGTTTGATCTAAAGGCGATATCAATTGATATCGGCTGTCTTTAGGCGACGTATAAAAAACATCGGCTTCCTGAAATTGCTTAGAAATCGGCTATACTTAACCGATTTAAGAAGAGTTGATTCAAAACGCTAGGGTAGTATTTTCTTGAGATATTTCCCATTAAGTGCTTTAGCAAACTCCGTCCGCGTCAAGATCTTCTAATATATATGCGTTACCAGGCACACAGCGATTAATCCGATAAGCCTTCCCAATTAGGCGACATTTTCCGAACTTATTATCTCTGGACCCGATCGGCAAAATCAACTTCCACACAAGGTCCCCTCGGCAAATGATTTATTCACACCTTTTTGTTGTAATGCCGAGCTGCCTAGCTTTTATCTCCTTGATCTTTCCAGCGCTCTCAACGATTCTGAGCTAAATCTTCAAGTTCATCTGCCATCAAGTTATAATATCATATCGGCCGTCATTGATTTTGCAAAGAAAGTCTTCTAGAGCCGATGTTAGTTTCCCATGGTAAAACCGCCTCATTCCATATACCAACTGATACGGCGGTACCCGAGTAACCCGTGGCATGCCATCCGATAGCCCATAAGTGAATCGGCTAAATGTAAATGCCATCGCCGTGGCTCTCATCAGCAATTTTCCGCTTAATCAACTTGATCAAACTCTTGTTGAAGCTTCTGCTTGCCCATTGGCTGAGCATAATAAGGCGATGAATTTAATACTTGATTCGCCATACTGGCAGCAAACTGTTGAAACTCATCAGAAACAAAAAATAGACCTCTGATCAGTAGTATCGTCTGAGGAATCCCCAAACCGATAAATGATCATGCTCCTTGATAAATTCAATCGCTTCTTTGACGTGACCTCTTCAAAAGGAATTGCCTCTACCCACTTGGTGAAATAATCTGTTGCTGCCAATATAAACTTATGTCCCTTACTTGATGGAGGAAAAATCTGGCCGATCATATCAACTCCCATCCTCTGAACGGCCACGGTTTGATGATAGGATTCATAGCCGATGCCGGTGCCGCCATGTATATTTCCAACTTCTGACAATCTGAAACACCCTTTATAATACCTAAAGCAATCTTCCAGCATTGTCGCCAAAAATCCACTCTTCTCAACAACCACTTCATCTTATGAGCCGATTGATGAGTTCCACAGATGCCTTCGTGCACTTCACACATACCACTTTGGCTTCTTCCAAATCCTAGGCATCTAAGCAGAACTCCCAAGTCCGATAATACAACTCCCTCATCAGTAGCACATATTTAGTAGCTTTATACCGAATCTTCCTGGAAACAGACTGCGACGGGTTCGTAAGTAATCAATTATCTCTGTCTCCAGTCATCGGCCTTGTTCTGGACATCAATATCGGCTATCTCCACCTCAACCTGCCTATTCAGCCGATATCCTGAAGCAATCTGTGCAAGATCATTGGCTTTCCAAATTCTGCTCTCTGGGAATATGATTCATTGACACCATCTTGAAATCCTTCAACAAATCTACACACTCTTCATAATATGACCTCAAAACATCATCCCTGCACTCATATTCTCAGATAACTGTTTGATCCACCAACAAAGAAATCACCAATAATCTCTATAAATATCGGCCCGATCTCCTTTAATAGTTGAAGTCCTTTCAGCACCGCCTCGTACTCCGCCTGATTGTTAGTCCGATAAGGCTTAATTGTAAAAGCAAACTCAAAACTTGCCCCCCGAGGCGACACAATAACCAAACCGATACCAGATCCATGCCTGACAAACCGATCCATCAAAAACAAGACCACGGGATCGGCTCACATAGTCTCGTGAGACCCCTGTGCTGGACAACAAAATCGGCCACTGCTTGTCCTTGATTGCTTTAGCCGATTCGTACCTCAAGTCAAACTCTGTCAAGGCAAAACCCACTTGCCAACTCGCCCTTTCAAGACCGGAGCCGACAACATATATTTGACCACCATCGGCCTGGCAAACTACTGTACACTCAGCCGAATAGGATGTAATGCCTCAACTTAGTAAACGAGAAGTATAAACACAAGCATAACTTCTCCACGCTGGATATCTCGTCTCAGCATCCAAAAGTCTCCTACTTAGATAGAACACAACTCGCTCTTTACCTTCAAATTCCTTGGATCAAAACAGAACCGATAGACCTTTCATCGGCCGACAAGTATAATCTGAACGGCACTTCCTTCCTGCGGTGGAATCAAACAGGCGGGGAACTAAGATAATTCTTGATCTCGTCAAACGCCCTCTGCTGCGCTGCCCCCACACAAATTCTTGATCGGCTTTCAACTTCAATAACGGCGTGAAAGACTCAATTCTCCCTGATAAATTTGATATGAATCTCCTCACAAAATTAATCTTGCCGATCAACGATTGCAACTCTGTCTTATCGCTTGGTGGCTCTGTGGTCTTAATGGCTCTGATACTCCGCTGACTAACTTCAATCCCTCGCTCATGAACCATAAAACCCAGAATTGCCCAGCCGATACACCAAAAGCACACTTACTGGGATTCATTCTTAGTCGTATTTCTTGGCCCTCTCCAGCACTCTTCGTAAATCGGCTATATGGCTTTCCCCACTTTTAGATTTAACCACCACATCATCAATGTAAATTTCCACCAACAAACCGATGAGATCATGAAATATATAATTCATTGCTCTTTGATAGGTTGCAACCGGCACTTTTCAATCCAAAAGTCATTACTACCCACTCATACAAACCGATAGCTCCAGGACATCGGAACGCAGTCTTGTGTATATCCTCTTCGGCCATGAAAATCTGATTGTATCCTGCATTGCCATCCATGAAACTGATAATCTTGTGGCCTGACGCTGCATCCACTAACAAATCCGCTATCGGCATCGGGTACTCATCCTTGGGGGTAGCTTTATTTAGATCCCGGAAATCAATACATATCCTCAACTTTCCATTTTTCTCTCTAACCGGGACGATATTAGAAACCCACTCAGCATATCGGCACGGCCTTATGAACTTGGCATCGTACAATCTTGTGATCTCGGTGCCTTGATCGGTTCATATAATTCTGCCTTGAATCTCCTTGGAGCCTGCTTGAATGGCCGATAACCCTGGTTTAATAGGTAGCCGATGTTCAACAATTGATCGGCTTTAATCCTGGCATCTCATGGTACTCCCAGGCGAAACAATCCCGATACTCCTTCAACAATGCTATCAATTCTTCTCGTAGCTCAGGACTTAATTTTTTTGCTTATATACGTCGGCCTTGGTCTATCTCCTGGTCCTATATCAATCTCTTCCAAATCATCAGCCGACGTAAATCCTTGCCCCAATTTCCCCTCGAAGTCTTCAATGGAGCCCATCAGAGTAACAATTCAGAGCCGACTTGCTGGAGTCGGCTGTATCCCTGACTTAGTAAACCTTGAGGTAATCTCCTTCCCAAACTCTTCCGGATAAGCAGTCAACACCATCGGCTTCCCAGACTGGTAGATGGTCATGGCAATATTGGTCGACCGATCTGCTTGCACCACCTCGACTTGATCTCCCTGCCACTGTATTAGACATTGATGCATTGTCGAAGGCACGCAACAGTTCGCGTGAATCCAGTCCCTGCCGAGAAGCAAACTATATGACCCCTTTCCGTCAATCACAAAAACGTGGTGGGTAATGTCTTACTCCCTACTGTCAGCTCCACGCTTCAATACGCCTTTTGCTTCAGATGAATTCCACGAAGTCTTTTAGCACCATATTTGTCTTGATCAGGTCTTCGGTAGTCTTCCCCAATTTCCGGAACGTAGCATGAGGCATGAGATTAACCGCGGCTCCTCCATCAACCAACATCTTTGTCATCGGCTTCCCATTTACGTATCCCTTGATGTATAACGGCTTTAAGTGCGATGCTCTGACTTCTCAGGTTTATCAAATATAGCTTGATCAAGATTGCAACGTTAGTTGAGCGAAAACTCCTCATCTCCTTCTTCATCTGATGAAAGCGCTTTATACTCCGAGGCAAAAGAGAACACCATATTTACCGGTGCTGATACGTCCTCATCGTCCTTCTTCTTCACTTGCCAAACTTGCCTAGTCCTTTTGGACGATGATCAACCTCCTCTTGACCCTGGTATTGCTCCTTTTGCTGTTCTCGGTGTCGTAGCCGTTGTGCCTTCTCTTCTGATTCTTCGTGAATATGCCGCTAGGACACCACTGAGGATTTCTGGACTTCAAAGAACTCTTCATGGATCGGCCCCAATCGGCTATGAACGATGTTCTTTTCCCAGGTGACCGATCCCGCGAACACTCCTGCTGGCGATCATGCCGATTCCTGTAACCGCTGCACTCGGGGCAATTTTCAGCTGATGGCAATCTCATCCCTTGATCCCAGCAGAAACGAAAAAACGGGCAGTTCCAATGCGGATTATATTGTTCCGGTCCATCCCCCTGTTCATCGCTTGAGTACTTCTCTATATACTGATGAAGTAATCCTTGATTTACTCTGACGTTTTCCTTCATCGGCTTGAGTCCTGGACGATGAACCGCATAGACCAATGTTTACGGGGAACGGGTGCCCATCTATCTTCATTGCTTTTTATCTTCAAACTTGATTCGTCCTTGCTCAACGGCCAGCTGAATTTGTTGCCGAAAACCTTACACTCGTTAGTATGGTGCGATATCGCGTTGTGCCACTTGCAATACTTCTTCTTCTTTAGTTCTTCGGCTGATGGAATCACGTGGTTTGGCGGCAATTGTATTTGCTTTTCCTGCAACAACAAATCAAAGATCTTATCGGCTTTGCTCACATCGAAATCATAATCGTTCCTCTTTGCCGATATCTTTGACCCATGGGCATGATACCGACTTCTTGTTCCTGGCCCACTCCGCCAATCCAACCTCAGCGTCGGATTCCTCATCATCTGAATGTTGAATATACTGAACCTGAGCAACTCTCCTTTGGTACTTGTCCTTTTCGCCTCTTGAAACCGGCTTTCATGAGCCGGATACTTTCTGTACTAGGTGCGACAAAGATTCGAACTCTGAGACGAAAACTTTCTCTGATTGGCGCCAAGAGTCCCTGAAAAGCTAAATCGGCCAGATGCCCATCGCTCAGGTTTTAACTATAACACCGGCTTCTGATATCCCGAAATCGCTGAATGTATTCCGGTACTGTTTCATCTGGTCGCTGCTTAACCGATGTCAAATCTGACAGTCTCAGCTCGTGAATCCCAGCGAAGAAATATTTGTGAAACTGTTTCTCCAGATCGGCCCACCCCCGAACAGAATTCGGCGGTAACGAGGAGAACCATGTAAAAGCCGATCCAGATAGTGATAGGGGAAAAACCTAACCCTTAGGGCCTCTTCAGCGATGCCTCCCGCATGTGCCAGAATCGGCTGACATGTTCTACTGTAGACGTGTTGTCCTGCCCTGAAAACTTAGAAAAATCCGGGACCCGGTATCGGTGTGGTAACGGAACCCTATCAAACACTCAGGATATGGGTGCCGATACATGAACGCTTGTTCCTTAGGCTTGATCCCGAACTCCCTTACTATTTCCTCAACCCGCGCCGAAAGTCTTCCTCTCTCGTATTCTCCTGTTGATACTGCTGATACTGCATCGGCGGGGTTGGTCGCCGATTCTGCCTGTGATACTCCCTCTGGTAAGTACCTGGATCGGCTCTCTCCTGGATAGTTCTGCTGGTATCCCCCATAATAAATAGATCGATGATATCCAGGAGGGATATCCTGTTGCCCCCGGCCTGGTTTTTGCGCGAACAAGTGTTCTGGTACATCCTTGCTAATGCTGTAATTAATTTGGCCGGGCTCTATCTTCGTGGGAGAGAAAACAGGACCCGAGTTGGCTCTTGAGCAATTGATCCATCAACAGTCTTCTTGATAAGGTTATGCAATGTATTTACTAAGACCCCTGACTGATTGATGAGTGCGTGGTGCACAGCCTCGTTGACCATCTCCTGTAAAGGCTTGATTGGTGGACTCTCAGGTTGTGTGCGGCTCGATTCTCCTACCAGTACTGGTTTTGGAAACTGAGACTTCTGAATCGGCCCTTGTCTTGTCATACGAAGGATTCTAAACACAGCTTCTGGAAATTTGTCATGGTCTGTTCAACTTGCTGTTTTTGTTCTTCAGTTAGATCTTCCATGGTGACCGGAATTACGTTGTCCATCTTGACTTCTTTTCCAGCCATGTTGAAATCTTGATTGAAACAATGTTTGTTGGAATTCTGGCTTAAAACTTCGTGTCCCACCGGGCGTGCCAAAAGCGTGTTGACGCCGAAAATCGCTGGGTCCTGGTTCGGCGTCTGGGTGACACGCGAAGGCCTGGGAGATTTGCTTCGCTCCAGTGCAGGTCCTAAAGTTTGAGGTTCGTAGGCGTGCCAGTCAATTTGACCCTGTAATTGACAAGGAGGAAAATGTTAGATCAATGAGCCAATCGGCTGGAAGCCGATCTAGACTCGTTTCATCAGCCGATGGCCGATGTACACTGTAGCACTTACACGTCGGCTTAAGACCGATGATGGCAAGGACAATAATGTAATAATAAACAAATATCATGCTAGCCGATCATCGAAGAGATATTCGAAAACCGGCTATAAGCTAGATAAAATAAGCAAGTATAATGCATGAATAAATCAAACAGATCCTAGCTGATCATGATCTAGTGTTACTGGTATTATTATGAAGGTATGCCTGCACCCGGGCCCTTGCTCATATCGGCTCCCAAGATCTTCGTCCGCTGTCCGGGCCCATGCACTGGTCCTTACCCGGGCTCATGCCCGGGCCCTTACCTGGGGTCATGCCCGGGAACCTGCTTGTACTTGTGCTTGGATCGGCAGAATGAACCCATCGGCTAGCCCTTAGCCGATTGTGACAATAATACAGGCAAGAACAAATAATAAAATATGCAATAACGTAAATGATAAATAATTGATAAGCTAGCCGACTGCTTAATAAAGCGAACACAGGATAAAACAATGAATAAATGTAGTCAGCTTTAACAGGTAACTTATCGGCTAAGCACTCCGATAACACCATCGCACAACACCATCGGCTTATTAAGAGTAAAGCTATTATCGTCAGTCTAGTAGATCGGACCTAACCGTTGCAGCACAGACCGACAATGATAACAATGCCTCAATGAGTCGATAGATATAATGCGATCGTGATGAAAATAACTTACCGGCTATACACTCCGATAAAGCGCCTGCACACAACGCATCGGCTCAGCAGGATCGACTTATCACTAGCAGCTCAGTAGGTCGGACCTAACCGATGCAGCACGAACTGATGATAAATCGCTCCCAATAAGTCGATACAGTCTGTGCACACGTGATGTGATATACCTAATCAATCTATGAGATCAAACTGAACTGATGCAGCCATAGATAAAATAAATATATCGTGGTAAGCCGACTACCATAAACCAGCTAGAATATCGGACCTAACCGAGGAAGTCCTAGCCGATTGGTAGTCGGTGTGACGAGACTTACCCTCTCGCAGGAGTTCGGACCTAACCGATGCAGCCCGGCTCGGGAAGCAGGATCCCGTCGAAGGGGTGGCGATGCGCCGAATTTGTATTGATCGTTGTGATAGATTACAAGATCCCCGGGCATACGTATATATACCCCGAGTTACATGAGTCCTTATAGGACACGATATATGATTTCCTATCTATAACAGAAAGCGCTAACGAGACCTGACCGGACACGAGGTCAGGTTTCCTAAAAAAGATAGACCTTTTCCTAATAACTATAGTAATTAACTGCCACGCGCGGCCTTCACGGCTCCTTCTCAGACTCGGTCTGCTTCTTGGATCAATTTCCATTATCCGACTGCAACCGTCCTCTTGACCGAATACGATACAGGTCCTTACCAAATTTTGGCGTTAACACGCACCCGCAAGATCCGAAGCTTTCGGCATGACTGGAGGCGGAAGGGCTTGGGGAAAAGCAAATCGCGGGCTTGGAACGAATAAGGAGGATTGAAATCGCCCGAGCCCGGGTAGGGAATAGCAGCGGCTAACCCTAGCCGGGTGGGAGGCGAAAAGACGGGCGCGAAGGTGGAAGACGAAGAGATTGGTTGGTTTGGGGAAGATGACGGAATCTTTTTCTCTCTCCCCGCCTTTTTATAACCCATGCCGACTAAATGGGCTTAGGCATATACAGTTAGCACTGGGCCGACAAGATATGAGTTCCTACAGTAGCATGCTCCATGTGGGCCACAAGCAGGCTAAGTTGAAATTATAGTGCTGGTGCCACTAACGGGAGCCGATGAGGTAAACAGGTATGCTTCATGAGAGCCTTATTGCTAAACATATATGTTTGGGTATCTGTTCTATCCGCCAGGTCTCGAGGATACATCCTTGTAAGGATCATAAGCTGGTCTTCATTGACATTGGAGATGCAGGTATCCTTCTCGAGTACACCTAACCGCGCTATGGATTCATTTTCATGGAGTGGTACTCGGCCTACATGCGTGGCCACCAGTTGCCATGAGCAACGATATTCCGGCTGATATGATGCTGAAGAGTCTAACTTCTGAGTAGTGCACTACTCGGGAGAGACTATAAATATCTTTTCCCGCTGACATGATCCGGAGGAGTCTAACTTCCGAGTGGGACGCCACTCGGGAAAGACTATAAACCCCTTCTTTTCCAGCCGACATGACGCTGAAGAGTCCCATATACGAGTAACATCTTACTCGGCAAGACTATAAACACATATTCCGACTGACATGAAGTCGAAGAGTCCTATATACGAGTAGTTCTCTACTCGGCAAGGCTATAAAGTTTATTCCGGTTGACATGATACCGAAGAATCTTACATACCAGTAGTAATCTACTCGGGAAAGATTATCAGGTTAAAGATCTTTGACTTTATGTTTAATTGTCTTCACAATTAAGCACAAAGTCGGGGGCTACACCTAATAGGTGCGTCTATTCGGCGCACACTATTCATACATCTACATGAAGCCCTTCATAGCCTCGCTGCCAACTGACATGAAGCAGGACTCGGGAAGAAGATGTACTCGGACAAAGAGTACTCGGGAGCATTGCACTCGGGCAAACTTCACCGTGGAGGGTGAGCACTCGGCATCAGCTGTGACTCAACTATGAAGGTCTCAGGGGCTACTGTGGAGGCCATGGGCCCCGGGTACCTCATTACCAGAATATGGGCCACTCGGATAGAGGATGGGCCGAACTATGTAATTAGAGATAAGATAGCACCCGGCAGGCCTTGCCTTGTATGATAAGGAAACATAGTCCTAGTCGGAGAAGTTTCTATCTCTAAGAAGGATATCCCTTGGCCATATCCAGCTGGGATCCTTATCATGTACCCCTATCCCCTAGTATATAAAGGGAGGCAGGGCGCCCTTCAGGGCAGGAGAGACAGGATCATCGATCATCAAACACCTCAGAGGAATAACACCTCAACTGGACGTAGGGTATTACCTCATATTGAGGGTCTGAACCAGTATAAACCTTCTGTGTTCCTCTGCAATCCACCGAATTCACCTTCGCCGAGTAGCCCCATAGTTCTATTGCCGGTGCAAAGCATCAACAATTATGAGTTCACTTCTAACAGTTATGACAAACAAACATGGCAATTATGCTGTAATTTGTTCAACTCAAAACCATATAACATTATCAGGATAAGCACTCGTTTCCATTTCTTATATGGTAGGAAGCTCAGTAGCTCAATAACACTAAGTCAGTATTCTAAGGACAGAAGAAGGCAGAATAGCTGCACAAGGTGAGAAACACTTCCTTTTAGGGTAAAGAGCCAATTATACATGCAAATTTTAGTGACACAGTATTATTGAATCTACGACTAACAAAGTACCCATTTTCTTCCACTACTCTCTATGGATCAAATTCCAGGACTAATAAGTAACAATAAAACGAGGAACTTTCAATAGAAGAATTGAGCACTTTGTCCCAGGACTAACAGGCAAATTATGAAGGATGCGAAGATCCAACCGAGGTTAGTAAGCAGTGACCCACACCTCTGGCATTGGAAGGTGGAGGCGCCTAGAGGTATCCCGGCCGCCTCGGCGTTGGCTGCGAGGCGACGCCCCAACAGGGCGCCGACGGGGCCCACCCTGGCCTCCCCGCCGCCCACGCCGCCAGCCGCTGCAGGTGTGGACCCTCAGGAGGGAGGCCGCGTCGGCGCGCGTCTTCCCGGAGCTCTCCTCGCGGAGCGACACAGCCTGGCTCCCGGTCGTGGGCACCGCCGCCGCCCACGGGCCATGGCTGTGGCTGCTGCGCTTCTTCCTCATGTAGTAGCCGCCAAGCCGCAACCGCGAAGAGAAGGGGCCGAGGGCGGCGGTGTGGGAGGCGGAGCAGCCGGTGGCGAGACGAGACGAGACGAGGTCTAGGGATGGCAACGGGTCGGGTGAGGTGCGAGTGGAGCAAAAACCCGCCCTCAACGGTGCCCGCGACACTTGCCCACACCCGCCCTCAATGAGACCTGCGGGTGGAATGTCACAGCTGTAACGACCCGCTTTCCTTTTCCCTGTTGTAACTGGTTTTCTGGATCTTAATCTTTTCCTATCCTGTCAGCTGTGCCTCCGTTTTCCCTCTCCCCGGCCAGCCGACTACCTTCTCTCTTGTGCCGAGTAGAGTTGCTACTCAGTCCTTGTATCCTGCCCTTATCCTTGTCTTACTCGGACCTCTTTGCTGCCGAGTGAGCACGGTGATGTGGCCGACTACCTTGTTGAGACCTGTTGCTTCTTTGTCCCCCGAGTTGCACCCACCCGTTGGACGCCGACTACCGAAGTAGTGAAGAATCAATCTTCACCTAACCGCATCATCGCTTGGACCAGTGGTCAGTCCGAAGCCCGGTCAGTGAGATTTCTCCAACCTGTCCTAGCCTTGACCTTAATGTCTCATCGCAGCTACAGTGCCTGCCAACTCCTCTGACCAGTTGGACTCCAAAGTCACTTCCTGTCATATCCCTGTTAGTTCATCTTGACTTCCTTGCTCCACCCGTTGCCCAGCTCCACCGTGCCTCAACCTTGCACGTCGGCTATATATATGGCCAACCGTGCCCCCTTCTTCCTTTTGTTTTGCAAACCGGCCAGCTCTAGCTCTGCTAAGTTTTCATCCTCTCAAGCTTTGGAGCTCTGTCGCCTGGTTCGCAAGCCTGGTTCAGCCGACTGCCCCCTTTTCTGCAGCCGACTAGCTAGCTGGTTGTAGCCAGCCTAGCGGGCATTTAGTGCCATGATCATGCTCCCGGGTTGTAGCCAGGGCAGCGATGATGAGCCCCCGGGTTGTAGCCAGGGCGGCCGACTAGCTAGCTGGTTGTAGCCAGTGTAGCGGGCATCAAGTGCCACAGCTGAGATTTGGTTGTAGCCGAGTCTCAGGGTCAACGAGTGGTTGTAGCTACTCGGGAGATAAAGGACCAACAAATGCAAAGTAAAAGATAATAAGAACATGTATGATTATGCTTGATTCTTTAAGTGGTGAGTTGTTGAAAAGCAACTTGCGGATTGGATGGAGGCGTGAGCCTCTGTCCGCCAACTAAAATTTGGAACTCACTAGTGTTTGCAAAGAAAAGAGTTTAATAAGGCAGTCTTTCGCAAATGAAACCCTTAGCTCTTCTTGTCTAACCAACATGGCATCATTCCCGGCTTGCTGAGTACGAAAGTACTCACCTTGTTCATATATATGTATAGTAGGTTTTGGAGTGGAAGACGAAGATCCGACTACTGCCGAGTTCCTCCAAGACCAGGCCGACTACGAAGACCTCTGAAGGTTTCGAGCCTAGTTCCCAACCGAGCCTGTGGAGTAGTTTTTGTCCAGCTTCCGCCCTGTTCTGCTGCTGTTTCGTTAGTTTACCAGTTGATTATTTTTGCCCATCCTGGGTCTGTCCTGGATGGATCTCCTTGTACGTATATGTAAGTACTTCTGTTATGTATTATTGTAACTCTGTGTTGTATCATTGTTGTGCGTACCCGACTACTGATCCTGGGATCGGGTGCCTTATGCACATGGTGGCCTTCCACCTAGTCGGGAGGCGCCACAGCGGTGGTATCAAAGCAAAAGGTTGGCCCTAGGAACGAAACCCCACCCGTGTAGATGTCTTTGAGGATCTTATTTTGAAAAACTATACTATTTGCAAAAGACTAGGACTTGTCTGGGTACCTCTCTCTGCTTTGTAGAATTTGGAAATGTTTCTAAAACTCTTGGCTATTTCCCTACCTTGGGTTCCTGCGCAAGCTCTTAGGTTCCAGTGCCCCATCTGTCATCTTTCGTTGAGGCTGGGTTCCCGAGTATATTCCTTGTTCTGCTGCTTGAATCCATCTTGCTAATCTTGTTGCTCCTTCATCTGTTCCATCGGTTTGGGTTGCCGATATCCTTGCTGAGCCCCTCTTCCTTTGGTTGCCCTTTTCTAGGACCAGATGGCAGAACGTCAGCGCCGTGCCGTCCGTACCCGGCCCGCTTGGGTTTTGAAGACCAAGGTCCAGTCCGCAACAACCTGCTTACTGCCGCGGAGGAACAAGAAGTGGAGCAGACCCACGATCGGATGTCAGGAAGTGGCCGTGCAGCCGGCCTTGGTACCTTCGACGCTGCAACAGCAAACCCTGGAGGATTGCCTCAACTCCTCACCTTCCAGCAGACCCCCAGCAGCTTATGGCCATCCAGACCCAGATCTTGCAAGGCATTGCTCAGAATCTGGCCGCAATGCAGCCCCTTCTCCATCAAGCTCGACCAGAACAAGTCAGTAGCCGCTCCAAGCTTGCCGACTTCATGAGGTCCCGTCCAGCCGAGTTCTCGCAGACCGCTGAGCCAATGGAGGCTGACGACTGGCTGAAGGATATGGATAGAAAGCTGAACCTAGTGCAGTGCACACCCACGGAAAAGACCCAGTTTGCTGCACATCAACTTCGTGGTTCCGCAGCTGACTGGTGGGAGAACTACTGTGCTGCCCATCAAGATGCCGCCAACATCGCCTGGCCGAGTTTGCGGAAGCCTTCAGAGATGCACATGTCCCAGAAGGAGTAATAGACATCAAGAGAGAAGAGTTCAACAACCTCAAGCAGGGACATTCCAGCATTAGCGAGTACTGAGCAGGTTCAACCATCTAGCTCGCTATGCACCAGAGGACGTGAACACGGACAAGAAGAAGATCAGAAGGTTTCTGAAAGGGATGAATGTGGCAATGAAGGTCCAGCTTCTTGCCCATGACTTCCTACTTTCCAGCACATGGTTAACAGAGCCTTAGTGGTTGAAGATGCGAGGAAGGAGATCGACGTTTTTCGCAAGCGCAAGGCCTCCAGATGCAGTCTCGTAGTGGTCCGAGTTCTAGGCCCTATCTCCCCAGTCCTTCCCGTCAGTTTGCCCCATCCCAGTTTCAAGAGCGGGTGTTTCGCCCGTCTGTTTCTCGCCCGACTTTTTCTGTTCAGTCCCGACCCCTCAGTGCAAAACGAGCAAGTGCCTACCTCAGCCGGCCTTCAGCGGAAGAGTATTCCGAGTGCCCCAGGAAGCCGATGCTACAACTGCAACGAGTTGGGTCACTTCGCCCGACACTGTCCCCAGAAGCAAGACCTGCAGTCCCTGGACGCCTAACGCCAGCACTTCAAGAGCCCCTGTGTTCAGTCGAGGACAGCCAACTACACATACTAATGGATCTGCCTCCCGTGCCCTCCGACTTTGGACGTGGCCGAGTCAATCATATCCAGTCGGAGACAGCCGAGAAGCTTCAGATGTGGTAATGGGTACGTTTCTTGTCAACTCCGTACCTGCAGTTGTTCTGTTTGATTCTGGAGCATCGCATTCCTTTATTTCTCAATCTTTTGTGGATAAGTATGGTTTGGGATGTTCGAGGTCTTAGTATACCTATGGTCATACACTCCCCTGGCAAGGAGTTTAGGTCAGCCCAATCTTGCCCTGGAGTTACCTTGGTAATTAAAGGAGTTAGTTTCTCAGCCAACCCCATTGTCCTGGAATCACAAGGCTTGGATTTTGATTCTTGGCATGGACTGGTTCGCTAAGCATAAGGGCGAATAGACTGTGCAACTAGCACCATAACCCTGCAGTGCCCTTTTGGACAAGAAGTGAAGTTTGCCTCCCTTGGAGACCCTAAGAAACCGACCCCTCCTGAGCTCCATGCAAATAGTCCCTTTGGAAGAAGTGCCGGTGATCAATGAGTACCCTGATGTCTTCCCAGACAGTTTACCCGGAATGCCCCTGATAGAGAGATTGAATTCTCTATAGAGTTGCTACCCGGCACAGCACCATATCCAAGAGACCCTATAAGAAATGGCGGCTAATGAGTTAGCCGAAGTGAAAGAGCAGATAGAAGAACTTGAGAGCCTAGGTTTTGTGCGACCTAGCACATCACCTTGGGGAGCTCCAGTGCTCCTAGTGGAAAAGAAGGATAAGACCAAGAGGATGTGCGTTGATTATCGCGCACACTGAATGGAGTAACCATCAAGAATAAGTTATCCTCTACCAAGGATAGATGATCTGTTCGACCAGCTGCAAGGAGCTAAAGTTTTCTCTAAGGTTGACTTGAGATCAAGGATACACCAATTGAAGATCAGATCTGGAGATATACCCAAAACAGCTTTCCTAACCCGATATGGATTATATGAGTATACGGTGATGTCCTTCGGACTCACTAATGCTCCAGCTTTCTTCATGAGTCTTATGAATAAGGTATTCATGGAATATCTCGACAAGTTTGTCGTGGTATTTATGGATGATATCCTAATCTTCTCCAAGGACGAGCAAGAACATGTTGGACATTTGAGAATGGTTCTAGGAAAGTTAAGAGAGCACCAGTTGTTTGCCAAGTACTCGAAGTGTGAGTTTTGGCTAGACCGAGTTGCTTTTCTCGGGCATGTGGTCACTGCCCAAGGAGTAGAAGTGGACCCGGGGAAAGTGAGAGACGTGCTTTCTTGGAAATCCCCGACTACGGTCACGGAAGTGAGAAGTTTCCTAGGTTTGGCTGGTTATTATCGGAGATTCATTGAAGGATTTTCAAGGATTGCCAAACCCATGACAGAATTGCTAAAAAAGGAAAGAGGTTTGAATGGAGTGACGCCTGTGAGAAAGTTTCATGGAGTTAAGGAAAAGGCTGACTACCCCACCTGTGTTGATCCTTCCGGATATCAGGAAAGACTTTGAGGTATACTGTGATGCATCCCGACTAGGCATAGGCTGTGTGCTTATGCAGGAAGGAAGAGTGGTTGCGTATGCCTCAAGACAGTTAAGACCCCATGAGCTGAACTACCCGACCCATGACCAAGAGTTGTCAGCAGTAGTGCACGCCTTGAAGATATGGCGACACTACCTGGTTGGAAACCGGTGTGAAGTATACACCGATCATAAGAGTCTGAAGTACATCTTCACTCAGATGGAGCTTAATCTCAGACAAAGAAGATGGCTTGAGTTGATTAAGGATTACGAGCTTGGAATACATTACCACCCTGGCAGGGCAAATGTTGTTGCCGATGCCCTCAGTCGGAAAGTCCCATTGTAATCCATCTTGACCCCGCCTTCAACCGAGCTAAGTCGAGAGCTGGAAAAGCTAAGGATAAATATGGTCAAGCCAGGAACGCTGGCGACTTTGCTGATTCAGCCTACCTTGGAGGACCGGATCAGAGAAGCTCAAAAGTAGATGAAAAGATTGTATCTCTAAAGGAAAGCATGACCCAGGGAAAAGCCCCCGAGTTCTCCATCGACAGCAAAGGAACTGTTTTGGGGTTTGGGAAACGCATTTGCGTGCCCGACAGAAAGGAAATCCAAGACTGATCTTGAGAGAAGCTCATGAGTCCGCTTA
The DNA here is from genome assembly GCA_003991445.1 of Oryza meyeriana var. granulata. NCBI lineage: Eukaryota > Viridiplantae > Streptophyta > Magnoliopsida > Poales > Poaceae > Oryza > Oryza meyeriana. Next base: position 23,356 of record RYFJ01002518.1, on the reverse strand, counting down.
TTCCATCCACCAGGAAGTACAAGATGTACAAGGATATTAAGGACCATTACTGGTGGCCTGGAATGAAGCGAGATATTGCCGAGTATGTCGCAGTTTGTGACATTTGCCAAAGGGTTAAAGCAGAGCATCAGAAGCCAGCAGGATTGCTTCAGCCCTTAAGGATACCCGAGTGGAAATGGGAAGAAATAGGAATGGATTTCATCGTTGGATTACCTAAGACCCCGGCAGGACATGATTCCATCTGGGTAATAGTGGATCGACTGACCAAGGTCGCCCACTTTATCCCCGTTAAGACAACCTACCCGGCCAAGAAGCTAGCCGAGCTGTATCTGACCAAGGTTATCTGCCAACATGGAGTCCCAAAGAAGATAGTGTCTGACCGAGGAGCTCAGTTCACCTCCCACTTTTGGCAAAAGTTACATGAGACAATGGGCACTAACCTGAATTTCAGTACCGCATATCACCCCAGACGGATGGGCAACCGAGAGAGTCAACCAGATCGTGGAAGATATGCTAAGAGCATGTGCCTTGGATTTGAAGGAAACCTGGGATCTCTGTCTGCCTTATGCGAGTTCTCCTACAATAACAGCTATCAAGCCAGTATCAGATGGCCCCCAATGAAGCTCTATATGGACGCAAGTGTAGAACCCACTCTTGTTGGACAGACGTAGGAGAAAAGATGGGTTTTTGGACCAGACATTTTGAAAGAGGCAGAAGAGCGAGTTAAGGTTATCCGAGAGCGCTTGAAGACAGCCCAAACCGGCAGAAGAACTATGCAGATAATCGGAGACGAGAGCTCGAGTTTCAGATAGGAGACCATGTGTATCTCGAGTATCACCCTACGAGGAACAAGAGATTTGGAATGGGTGGAAAGCTAGCGCCTCGCTATATCGGACCTTACCCTATCGTCGACAGACGCGGAGTAGTGGCGTATCAACTGAGGTTACCCGAAGAACTCTCTGACGTCCACGACGTGTTCCATGTGTCCCAGTTGAAGAAATGTTTCGCATCCCAGGAGAGCAAGTTCCGTTGGAAGAGATCAACGTACAACGCAACCTTACATACAAGGAACGCCCTATTCGGATTTTGGAGACAAGGGACAGACATACAAGACGAAAGGCAATCAAATTCTGCAAGGTGCAATGGAGTAACCATTCTGAAAACGAAGCTACATAGGAACGAGAAGATCGCCTTCAAGCTGAGTACCCGGAGCTCTTTGCCGAGTAGCCGAATCTCGGGACGAGATTCTGTTAAGTGGGGGAGGTTTGTAACGACCCGCTTTCCTTTTCCCTGTTGTAACTGGTTTTCTGGATCTTAATCTTTTCCTATCCTGTCAGCTATGCCTCCGTTTTCCCTCTCCCCGGCCAGCCGACTACCTTCTCTCTTGTGCCGAGTAGAGTTGCTACTCAGTCCTTGTATCCTGCCCTTATCCTTGTCTTACTCGGACCTCTTTGCTGCCGAGTGAGCACGGTGATGTGGCCGACTACCTTGTTGAGACCTGTTGCTTCTTTGTCCCCGAGTTGCACCCACCCGTTGGACGCCGACTACCGAAGTAGTGAAGAACAATCTTCACCTAACGCAGCATCGCTTGGACCAGGTGGTCAGTCCGAAGCCCGGTCAGTGAGATTTCTCCAACCTGTCCTAGCCTTGACCTTAATGTCTCATCGCAGCTACAGTGCCTGCCAACTCCTCTGACCAGTTTGGACTCCAAAGTCACTTCTGTCATATCCCTGTCAGTTCATCTTGACTTCCTTGCTCACCCGTTGCCAGCTCACCGTGCCTCAACTTGCACGTCGGCTATATATATGGCCAACCGTGCCCCCCTTCTTCCTTTTGTTTTGCAAACGGCCAGCTCCAGCTCTGCTAAGTTTTCATCCTCTCAAGCTTTGGAGCTCTGTCGCTGGTTCGCAAGCCTGGTTCAGCCGACTGCCCCTTTTCTGCAGCCGACTAGCTTAGCTGGTTGTAGCCAGCCTAGCGGGCATTTAGTGCCATGATCATGCTCCCGGGTTGTAGCAGGGCAGCGATGATGAGCCCGGGTTGTAGCCAGGGCGGCCGACTAGCTAGCTGGTTGTAGCCAGTGTAGCGGGCATCAAGTGCCACAGCTGAGATTTGGTTGTAGCCGAGTCTCAGGGTCAACGAGTGGTTGTAGCTACTCGGGAGATAAAGGACCAACAAATGCAAAGTAAAAGATAATAAGAACATGTATGATTATGCTTGATTCTTTAAGTGGTGAGTTGTTGAAAAGCAACTTGCGGATTGGATGGAGGCGTGAGCCTCTGTCCGCCAACTAAAATTTGGAACTCACTAGTGTTTGCAAAGAAAAGAGTTTAATAAGGCAGTCTTTCGCAAATGAAACCCTTAGCTCTTCTTGTCTAACCAATATGGCATCATTCCCGGCTTACTGAGTACGAAAGTACTCACCTTGTTCATATATATGTATAGTAGGTTTTGGAGTGGAAGACGAAGATCCGACTGCTGCCGAGTTCCTCCAAGACCAGGCCGACTACGAAGACCTCTGAAGGTTTCGAGCCTAGTTCCCAACCGAGCCTGTGGAGTAGTTTTTGTCCAGCTTCCGCCCTGTTCTGCTGTTTCGCTAGTTTACCAGTTGATTATTTTGCCCATCCCGGGTCTGTCCTGGATGGATCTCCTTGTACGTATATGTAAGTACTCTGTTATGTATTATTGTAACTCTGTGTTGTATCATTGTTGTGCGTACCCGACTACTGATCCTGGGATCGGGTGCCTTATGCACATGGTGGCCTTCCACCTAGTCGGGAGGCGCCACAACAGCCGCGCCCGCACTCGCGGGTGCATTCATTGCAAAATAATTAACATATCAAAATAACCAAGAGGAGACGAGGGTGCACCTGCACTGGGCGTCGGGTCAAGAGGAGATGAGGAGAGACTGAGAGATGGGAGGCGCCATCGCAAGGGCCGGCGGCCGGGGGGCGGCGGTGGGGAGGCGCTAGCAGGGGGTCAGCCATGGGGGCCTGGGTGAGTGGGCGGCAGGGGGCGGTGGTGGGGAGGCGCGGGAGTGGGCGGCGGTGGCGGTGGGGAGGCGCGGGGGCCTGGGCGAGTGGGCGGCGGCGACTGTGGGGAAGCGCGGGAGTGGGCGGCGGCGGCGGGGAGGCACGGGGGTGTCACAGCCCCAAATCTAATTTCAGGTAATTAGTGCTATGACCCACTGTCACTAGAGTGCACAAAATGGATTCTTGCATTATCACTTCTCGCAAAATAAAGTTTGCAATATTTGAAAACCATCAATGCAATGAAACCCTAATCGGCAAAAGTGGACCAACTCCAAAAAGTGCATCAAATTGAACTGAAACATATGTGAGAAATAATTTATTCAAATACTAGATTATTTATCATGAATTAATATAATTTTTCCAAAATTTATTTTATTAGTTTAAATCCCCTAAAAATTCAAACAAGTTTCAGCCTGGGTCTTCTTTGTTGAATTTCTGTGAGTAAACCATTTCGAATTTTTGTGTGAAACTTTCAAAAATGGAACCTAGACAGTCTGGGCTAGCTACACAAAAATCCCCATATTTTTGACACGAGTTTTACTCAATTTGATTTGTAAAGAGAGAGGAAGGGAAAAATCCAGAAAAATCTCTAAAAAATAGTGTTCACCAGTTTTCTACCCAAACCTCTCTGATATTCCTAAACCTCCACGCCCTGGACCCACCTGGCACCGTCCCTAGCTCGCCCAGCCCTCTGTCCAGCTATCCCATGAAGCAGAGAGCTCGTCAACCTGGATTGCCGATCGGCCGACGCGTGTGCCATGCATGCCGACGTGTCCAGCCGCTCCCATCGCCCTATACCTCCCTCAGCTGCATCGACCGATCACCATTGATGCCCTAGAGTGTAGAACACCGAGAGGGAGAGCCTACCTCGGCCAGCTCGTCATCGATCTCGTCGCCGGAAGAAGCAAAACCGTCGCCGCTGTCGAACTTTCCTCCGGTGAAGTCTTCCTCTTATCCACGTTCCAAGCTCCCCTTAGCATGCCATAGCTCCTGACCTGGTTTTGTCCCCTATCTCGTAGCCGATCCCCGGGAACGCGAGCTTCGCCATTCGAGCGCAGAGATCGGCCGTCGTCTTCTCTGTCTCCGGCCGAGCTCCACCGCGCGAGATTTCGACCCAACCGGTGAGCCGTTCGTCGATTCTTTGCACCGGTAGTATCCTCGTGACCTGCTTAACCTCCTGGATGTTTTGTTTCCTCCACGCACGCCACAGATCGAGTCAGCCCCCGTGAACCCGAAGGTTTTGCCACCGCCGGGAGTTCTTCGCCATCGCCGGGCCGCACGCGAGCTCGTCCAACCTTTTTCCGAAGCACGGTGAGCCTCGTTAGAATCCCTAACACCCGTTCCATGCATCACCTGGCTCGGCGTGGGGTCGCTTTGGCACATCCACGTGCGACCCAAACGTAGCCGCCGCTGGAGCTCGCCGCCGTCGAGATTCCGGTCACCCGAGATGTCAAGAAGACACCCTTAGCTCCGCCGTGAACTCCTCTATCTTTTCTCTTTGGGGCCCGACTACAGCCGACGCCGCCGCCGAGAAGCCCGCCGGCTCTGTCTGCCTGCGCCCTTCTCTGTTCGCCAGGCCGGACCATACACTCCGGGAACGGACGGTCCGATCCATGCTCCCGCGCCCTCGCGCCCGCGCCCTGCTCTCGTGCCCGCGCCCTGCTCTGCGTTGCCTCCGTGGCCTGCGGGCCTGGGCTGTAAGGGGAATAAGAAAAGAAGGAAAAAATCAGGAAAATAAATAAGGGATTTAATTTCCAACAGAAAAATGTTTAAACTTTGTAAATCCATATCTTTTTCTGTTTAACTCATTTTTGAGTGAAACCAATTTTGTACATTCTGTAAAATTGTGAACTTTAATACTGACAAATGAAATAATACCACTTCTGTACAGGAAATATCTATAAAATAATAAGAAGCAATAATAACTCATTTTATGCTTAAAGAAGTTGGAATATTTCTATAAAATCCATTATAACCCCTTTTGAGGTAAACCAAATTTCTGTGGATTCACAAAATTGTGATCTTTAATTTGGTAAAATAAAAAGTGAGAACTTCTGTGTAGGATTTTTCTCTAAAAATGGAAATATCTTTTATATACCTATTTGTAACCTAGGAATTTGTAAATTTCTAGAAAATTCATCCTAATAGCTAAAAATGTGAAACCACTTTTGTTAAACTCAGAAAATTGTGAACTTACTGTGGACAATTTATATTTGATAAAAATACCTCCCGAAATAGGTCTAAGTAATTTTCTAACCTCTCTTTTGATAAACTTGTAAAATTCATAACTAAATCAATTTAAATCAAAATCCAGTGAACCTAATTTTGTTGGAACCAGTAGGTTATGCTCTTTTATATAAAAATGCATGCCCTTATGAAATCTTGATAGAAAAGGTCAGTTAAATATAACAACTTAAGGCTATACTATAAATATTTACGAAACTGCCATTTTCAGCCCTTATACCTTGTCATTTTTGTATCTCCCAATCCAGAGATGCAAATGACTTGGTTCTTTTCTCCTAAAATCTCCTTAGGACATGCCCTACCTTCTGCAATTAATTGATCATGTTGCATAGACATGTTTAATTGCTTCTTGTTTGCATATTGCTTCTTATCGATAGATTCGGAGAATACGGAGTATGTGGAAACTAACCCAGAGCTTGAAAGTGACCCATCGCTGCAGCAAGGCAAGCGTCTAAGCATATTGAACCTATGTTTTCAATAAATTGATTTGTTTGTGAAAACAATATCTATATGCATGCTTCAGTCTATTCAAAATGGGAAATTGGGTAGAGTTAATATTACCCAATTGTATGCATTTCCATTCCTTGATTATTGATGCCATGTTTATACCTTGTCAACCCCCTGGTTAAGGACTTTGAAATACTTTTATTTTACCGAATGCTTAGCCATGCTTAATTCTAGACTTAGAGAAATTCGATAGATGGAGCTATCGGTTCAAAACTAGTTTAATGCGAATGGATGGGTTAAAATCTGACAAGAATCACTTCTGATTAATAATTGAGAATATGATTGACTTGGACGGATGATAGGGCGATGAAGGGATGGTGTTTCCCCGATGCACGTAGCTCCGTCTGGGTCGTTAAGGACCGAACATGTTAACGTCTATTCAAGCACCCTACGTACTTCCACACGCCGGGAATGGGACGGCTTAACTCAGTAGCACGGGAGGCTGTGGCCATCTACGCCGTCGTCAGTCGCGAGGCATGGATTTCCGTTGGAGGACCTCAGTGCGAGTACGCAGAGCGGGCCTGCACTTGGTGAATCCATATGGCCGGAGGTGCCTCTCGCGACGGTGAGCCCGCCTTAGCTGCCACGCACGCACGCGGCTAAGTCGTCGGGGGCCCAGACGTGGTTTAGTGGTTGGGGTAAGCGTGCAAAAAGGTTCTGTTGTGATTAGTCGCATCATGTGTAGAGTGTGGGTACCGGACGGGTACAGATCAAACTAGAGTGTAGCGTTTGGCTTCTATCAATCGTGTGGGTAAAGATGTACACTTTGATCAGAGTAAGAACTATTCGAATAGCCGTGTCCACGGTCACAGGACGAACGCTTGATGTGTTAGTTAGTCATGTTAGCATCCAACTTGGGATTATATGGTTACCATGACTTAGGATAGTCATGGATGGATGGGTTTACATAAGGGATTTTTGATGATTAATGATGAAAGGTGTTACTATTAAATATGACTTGGTTTAGTCATGAAAAGAGGATATGCTTGTGTAGCATAATTGTTTGGGCAATGGTGGCCCATGGATGATGATTAGAGCATGGTTTATGCTAATTTATATGTTATTTTCAGAACTATATACTTGCTATCCTAAAATTTCAGATTGTTAGTGTTTCGCAAATGCTTATAGTTTCAAGATATATTTGCTCAACAAACTTGGCTTTATGCAAAACCAAATCAACCTAGCCTTTTTCTTTGATGTAGAGACCAGCATTCTCTTTTGTACTATTATATTGTGTAAGTCTTGCGAGTACCATTCGTACTCACGTTGCATCTTTTCAGGTGAGGACAACGACGACATTGATGTGGCCTACTGTTATCCCGCCGAGGGTGGCGAGGATAATGTGTAGTTGAAGCTAAGTTCTATCCCCAGTCGGTTGCCCTGTGTTTGGGTTTGGCACCACTGGTTTTGGTCTTTTGTGTTTATATTCCGCTGTAAATCTTTTGTGTCACTTTGTGATGAAGTAGGGTGTGAAAACCCTATATGTAATATATGTAACTCTGCTACGCTTTTATCCATAGTTAGAGTACTTGTGCTGTTTAGCAATTGCGAAGATGAAAGTGTGAGGCTAGTCGCTTTCCTGGGGACTAGCTAAACATGAGTATGAGTTGTGTATAATTGAGATGGTTGGGGGATAGCTATTGTGGTTCGAGTCCTCTGGGGTACGTATCGTGTTTGGTCGCCACCATCGAGTGGTTTGACGGGCGTATGACGGGGAGGACTAGCAAGGTATCCTTATGATTATCTCTTTATCTCTTTTGTACACTTCTTGGCATTTTGGATTTGTATTGTGAGTGGATAAAGGTTATGGCAAGTCTGCGATGAGGATGGATGGTTACCGCACTTATTTGGTTTTTATTCGAGACCCCATCCATCTAGATAGTTCGCGTTGCCGTAATAGTTACTTTTCATAATGCACTTCCGGGGTGTCCACATTTTGTCTGGGGTCGGACCTTTTGGGGAATCAAAGATTCGGGGACGACAATCCGAGAAAGGTACAAAGGGGATTTAATAGAGAACGACCCGAGAAAAGGAATTGGGATTATTTAAATAATTACTGAAATTCATCTTTGTGATATTAAAATTAATTCTGGAGCTCCGAAAAATCCGAGAAAATTTCAGAGAATATAATTACACACAAATAATTTATTAAAATAATTTCCACCATGATTTATTAAAGAAAATTTTTATTGCCCATTTTACTTTACTTAATTAATTTGCTTTATAATTTTAATATAAATTCAGAAAAATCAATTATTAATTAATTATTTAATTCCCGAAAAATCAGGCTGTGACACATCCTCACCCTGTTCGGACAGTTCGGACTGTACAAATTGCCGTTTCACAGTATATAGTCCGGACCATCCTCACCCGGTTCAGATAGTTCGGACTGTACAAATTGCCGTTTCACAGTATATAGTCCGGACATCCTCACCCTGTTCGGACGGTCCGGACTGTACAAATTGCGGGGGTTCACAGTATATAGTCGGATCATCCTCACCCTGTTCGGACGGTCCGGACTGTATAAATTGCGGGGGTTTTCACAGTATATAGTCCAGACCATCCTTACCTTGTTCGGACGGTCCGGACTATACAAATTGCGGGGGTTTTCACAGTATATAGTCCGGACCAACCTTACCCTGTTCGGACGGTTCGCACTGTACAAATTGCGGGGTTTCACAGTATATAGTCCGGACCATCCTCACCCGTTCGGACGGTCCGGACTGTACAAATTGCTGGGGTTTTCACAGTATATAGTCCGGACCATCCTCACCCTGTTCGGACGGTCCGGACTGTACAAATTGCGGGGGTTTTCACAGTATATAGTCCAGACCATCCTCACCCTGTTCGGACGGTCCGGACTGTACAAATTGCGGTGTACAAATTGCGGGGGTTTCACAGTATATAGTCCGGACCATCCTTACCCTGTTCGGATGGTCCGGACTATACAAATTGCGGGGGTTTTCACAGTATATAGTCCGGACCATCCGCACCCTGTTCGGATGGTCTGGACTGTTCAAATTGCTGGGGTTTCACAGTATATGGTCCGGACCATCCTCACCCTGTTCGGACGATCCGGACTGTACAAATTACAGGGGTTTTCACGGTATATAGTCCGGACCATCCTCACCCTGTTCGGACGGTCCGCACTGTACAAATTGTTGTAACGCGCGCTAACTACCTTAAAACAATCATAACTTTTGCATACGGTCTCGGAATCAGGCAAATAAGTACTCTACGGACATCTACAGAAAATTTTACATCCGCTTCACCCCCACTTCGTCAGGTTTGTCCAAAAATTGAGGGAGGAACTTTCTGCTTTTTAATACCTGGGTAGAGGGTGAGAATTGGGAGGGAATTCCCCCTTCTATTTTGCCTAGACAAATCTCAACCATCTATTTTCACTTTAAGATCTAGACTCCATCAAAACTCCCTACTAATTCCCATCACATCTGCCAAACAAAAGATTACAACTAAAAATCAAATTCCCATGCTAATCTCACCACCAATTCCCTTCTCTAAACTCCCTATCCTCTTCCCCCAAGTTGCCTAATACACCCTATAAGCTTGATAATCCCTGCATAAAAGAGGGAGGTGTATATACATGGTGACGTTTCATCTAATTGTTAGGAGGCAAAATCATTATAAATGACAGCTTGCACATCAACAATCGCTTTCTGCCCTATGTTTATCATCTATGGCCAATTAACTTCATGTTTCTGTTATACTGCATGATGGATGAAGTATTTAGCAACTCAAAATACGATCAAAATTCTCAGTTAAAAAAAGGATCAAAATTATATATGCTACTCTCAACAAGTAGCGCACACTGTAAGATCTCCTATTGCATAAATAATGGAATTACAAAGTTACCCATCTTCTCTTTTCTCTCAAGCTCTTCCTTTTCAGCAATCTGTTTTAGCGTAGTCCACCCTTTTCTTGCCCGCTTCCTTGAACTACCAGCCATCTGGGCAGAACTACTAGCTACAGATCTATTATTTTTCCCATTGTCATTTGGAGCAGACTTGGTAAGAATCGTAGAGGCCTTGCTCGTAACTGAACCAGATCTCTCCCCTTTCTTGTTCTGAATGCTTCTTGTCTTGAGTAGTTCTGCATAATCTTTAGGCCCCATCACATCCGTCAGCTTGTTCTTTCGAGGAGTAACAAAGTTTGATCCAATTGGGAATTCTGCTTTCAAAGGAACATCGGGTTGACATATATCAGGTTTGTTAGCAGAAAATGGCTCAGTTTCATGCATGCTTTTTTCATTTGTGCTTTTTACTACTATTTTCTGTGAGGCATCGTCCTTATCAGTAGCAGCTGCTGACTGATTCAGTTCCACTGATGAAGACACTACCTCCTTATCCATAGAATTATCAAGAAGATTAGGTGTTGGCCTCTCGTGCTCATTCTCTTCAAGAGTTAGTTGTTTCGACCTAGATGATGATTCCAGATGTGAGACTGCTGCTTGAGAATGCTCAAGCCCCTCTTTTACCATTATCAATCTCTTGTTACTACTATCTCCTTTCTACTTTATGCCGGTTGCATCCATGCTTACTGGCTTTCTTGATGATAACAAGCCTTTCATGATATGCTTTCCATGGCCCCTTATTAGGTTTTGGTCTCCACAGAAATGGCACAGATAAGAAATGCTGTTCTGGCAAGAGGTTAACTTCTTGCGCCGCCTTGCTTTTCTTTTGTTGTTCTTTATTCGGATTGTGCAGTTGAAGCCTGGCTGTAAGACTGTTTCACACCTGCAACGTTTGAAGAATGTTTCTTCAGAAGTCCATAAAGAGAGATATTGCTCTATTCTAAAATAATGCTCATGATCCAGACAAATAGTACCACAGTGGAAACAAATTTAGCATAACTAGGAAACACAATTACCAAGTACACAAAAGTTTCTCACACTTTAATATGGCTATTTTAGTGATATGCATCATACTGAGCATATATCTATCATAATTATGAGTTCACTTCTAACAGTTGTGACAAACAAACATGGCAATTATGCTGTAATTTGTTCAACTCAAAACCATATAACATTATCAGGATAAGCACTCGTTTCCATTTCTTATATGGTAGGAAGTTCAGTAGCTCAATAACACTAAGTCAGTATTCTAAGGACAGAAGAAGGCAGAATAGCTGCACAAGGTGAGAAACACTTCCTTTTAGGGTAAAGAGCCAATTATACATGCAAATGTTAGTGACACAGTATTATTGAATCTACGACTAACAAAGTACCCATTTTCTTCCACTACTCTCTATGGATCAAATTCCAGGACTAATAAGTAACAATAAAACGAGGAACTTTCAGTAGAAGAATTGAGCACTTTGTCCCAGGACTAACAGGCAAATTATGAAGGACGCGAAGATCCAACCGAGGTTAGTAAGCAGTGACCCTCACCTCTGGCATTGGAAGGTGGAGGCGCCTAGAGGTGTCCCGGCCGCCTCGGCGTTGGCTGCGAGGCGGCGCCCCAACAAGGCGCCGACGGGGCCCACCCCGGCCTCCCCGCCCGCCCACGCCGCCAGCCGCAGAAGGTGCTGGACCCTCAGGAGGGAGGCCGCGTCGGCGCGCGTCTTCCCGGAGCTCTCCTCGCGGAGCGACACAGCCTGGCTCCCGGTCCTGGGCACCGCCGCCGCCCACGGGCCATGGCTGTGGCTGCCGCGTTTCTTCCCCATGTAGTAGCCGCCAAGCCGCAACCGCGAAGAGAAGGGGCCGAGGGCGGCGGCGCGGGAGGCGGAGCAGCCGGCGGCGAGACGAGACGAGGTGTAGGGATGGCAACGGGTCGGGTGAGGTGCACCTGCACTGGGCGTCGGGTCAAGAGGAGACGAGGAGAGACTGAGAGATGGGCGGCGCCGTCGCAAGGGCCGGCGGCCGGGGGCCGGCGGTGGGGAGGTGCTGGCGGGGGTCGGCCACAGGGCCTGGGCGAGTGGCGGCAGGGGTGGTGGTGGGGAGGCGCGGAGTGGGCGGCGCGGCGGGAGGCACGGGGGCCTGGGTGAGTGGGCGGCGGCGGCGGCGGGGAGGCGCGGGGGCCTGGGCGAGTGGGCAGCGGCGGTGGTGCGGAGGCGCGGGAGTGGGCAGCGGCGGCGGGAAGGCGCGGGGGCGGCGGCGGAGGCACGGGAGTGGGCGACCAAACCGAGAGAATGAGAGATGGGAGTAGTGGCTTGGGAGATGGCACACCTAGGTTTTGTGAATTTTTACTGTTACTAATTTCATTTTTTTTTAATTTACAAAATGCCGTGGGGCAGGGTGGTATAAAAATACCGTAGCCCAGGGCGGCGAATGGCCCCGGGCTGCCCGTGTCTCTTCCTCCCCGCGCGCCCGTGCCCGTGCCCGTCTCCGCTCCCGCGCCCGTCCCCGTCCCGTGCCCGCGCCCGGCTTGTCAGCGGGAGACGCTCCGACGCGCGGGCCCCAAGCGCAGGGAGAGAGAGAGAGAGAGAGAGAGAGAGCGGGAGACGAGCGCGGGCGCGGGCGCGGACGGGGGAAGGGCGCGGGCACGGGCGCGCGGGGAGGAAGAGGCACGAGCACCCCGGCCGACTGACGCCGTGGGCCGCCGTCACGGCCTGGTGATGCCGAGGTGGGCCCAGGCTATTCGCCGCCCTGGGCCACGGCGATTTTTAATTACCGCCCTGGCCCACGGCGGCAAGAGGTCACTTCCGCAAATAAACAAAATCAAAAATTAGTTTTGTAAATTAAAAAAAATTAAATTAGTAACAGTAAAAACTCTAGGTTTTGTTTGGGTTGGGCCAATTGTACACATGGGCCTTTGTTTACGGGGCCCGATAGGCACCCGCGAGTAAACTTCGTCACCCGCGCCCGACCCGCGTCTATCGCGGGCCCCGACCCGATGACACCCGCGGGCACGATTTTTCACCCTCGCCCGCGCCCATCGGGTGCGGCGCCCGCGGGTGCCCGCGCCCGCTGGTGTGATTGCCATCCCTAACGACGTCAGGCCAGGACTGGGCGATGACGTTGAGTGGGTCTGTATCGTAGCGGGCCGGGGCCGTATGGCCCTTGTGCATTCAGGGGGCCTTTTGTATGGCCTTTTGATTCATCTTGTGCCGTTGGCTTTATAAGAATTTTTTTATTTTTATATTTATTTAATAAAATATTTACAAAACTACATTTTCATTTCAAAAATTTACACAAATATACTCCTACCGCCCTCTGGGAGGGCGATTTTTCCGTAATCGCCCTCCCAGAGGGCGATATGATGACGTGGCTGATGGCCAACGGCTGTCGGCGAAATAGGACTGGGGGTACCACGTTCTGCGGGAACGCGTGGATCTCCGGCCACGTCAGCTCCTCCGGGCCCACATTCTGCACTAGAGACGGCCAGCTGCGGCCGCCGTTGTGCTAAGTGCCCGGGGCCCGGGCATCGCCCAGGCCCGGGTGCGCCTTCCTCGAACACGTCACGATGACCGTCCCGCTGAGTGCCCGGGGCCCGGGCGCCGCCCGGACCTTGGCGGCATCTCGCTCAGCCTCGGGGTGCCATCTCCATCGGCCCCCGGGGCGCCATCTCCATCGCCTCGGCCCCGGGGCGCCATCGGCCCCGGGCTCGCTCCCGGGCGCCATCCTATTGCCCCGGACCAGGTGCCGATACCCCGGTCCCGGGCCGATCCCCGGTCCCGGGTGTTAACGCAAATTTGGTAAGGCCTATGTCAGATTCGGTCAAAGGGAAATTGCAGTCACTGGCGGAAGTTGATCCAGAAGAGACCGATTTCGGGAGGGAGCCGTGAAGACCGCTGTTTGGCAGTTATTTACTGTACCCATTAATTAGGCAAGTGTTTATCTTTAGGAAACCTGACTTCGTGTCCGGTCAGGCCTTGTTAAAGTTTTCTGTTATAATTAGGAAATCATGTATCGTGTCCAATAAGGACTCGTGTAACTCGGGGTATAAATACGTACGCCCGGGGACCTTGTAAATTATCACTCGATCAATATAATTTCGGCGCATCGCCACCCTTCTGACGGGATCTTGCTTCTCGAGCCGGGCTGCATCGGTTAGGTCCGACCTCCTGCGAGAGGGTAAGTCTTGTCACCCCGGCTACCTATCGGCTAGGACTTCCTCGGTTGGGTCCGATATTCTAGTTGGTTTATGGTAGTCGGCTTACCACGATATATTTACTTTATCTATGGCTGCATCAGTTCAGTTTGATCTCATAGATTGATTAGGTATATCATATCACGTGTGCATAGATCGTATCGGCTTACTGGGAGCGATTTATCATCAGTTTGTGCTGCATCGGTTAGGTCCGACCTACTAAACTGCTAGCGATAAATCGGTCTTGCTAGGTCGATACTTTATGTGCAAGCGTCTTATCAGAGTGTATAGCCGATAAGTTATCATGTTTTAACATCACGATCGCATCAGATCTATCGGCTTATCGAGATCTCGTTATTATTATCAGTCTGTGCTGCAACGGTTAGGTCCTATCTACTAGACTGAATAATAACGTTATTGTTAATAAGCCGATGGGTTTTATGCGATGTTGTTATCGGAGTGCTTAGCCGATAAGTTATCCCTTATTAAATACAGTCGATTATACTGCTTGCCTTGTTGTGCATTCTTGCCTGCATTACTGTAACGATCGGCTAGGGGCCAGCCGATTGGTTTAGTCTGCCGATTCAAGTGCGAGCACCAGCAGGTTCCCGGGCACGACCTCAACCAAGTCCCCAGGCACAACCTCAGCCAAGTCCCCGGGCACGACCTCAGGTAAGGACCCGGGCACGAGCATAGGTAAGAACCCGAGCATGGGCACGAACAGCGGATGAAGATCCCGGGAGCCGATGTGAGCAAGGGGCCCGGGCACGGGTGCGGGCAGTATCTTCACAGCAATACCAGTAATTTTAAACTATGATCGGCTGGAGTTTATTTGATCTATTTGCTTATGCATTCTGCCTATTTATTTTACCGAGATTATAGCCGGTTTTCGAGCATCCCTTCGATGATTGGCTAGCGCAATACTTGTTTATTATTATGCTATTGCTCTTGCCGTCATCGGCTTTCAGCCGATGTATAAGTGCTACAGTGCGTATCGGCCATCGGCCGATGAGATGAGTCCAAGCTGGCTTCCAGCCGATTGGCTCATGAATTTGACATATCCTTTCCTTGTCAATTGCAGGGTCAAATTGACTGGCACGCCTACGAACCTCAAAACTTTAGGACCTGCACTGGAGTGAAGCAAATCTCCCAGGCCTTCGCGTGTCTCCTAGACGCTGAACGGGCCCCGGCAGTTTTTTGGCGTCAACACGTTTTTGGCACACCTGGTGGGACACGAAGTTTCAACGCGAAGTTTTCAACAATCAGATTGGCAACATGGCCGGGAAAGAAGTCAAAACAGACAACATAATTCCGGTCAGCTTGGAAGATTTAACAGAAGAACAAAAACAGCAAATTGAGCAAACTATGGCCAACTTTCAGAAGCTGTGCTTAGAGTCCTTCAGTATGACAAGGCAAGGGCCGATTCAAAAATCCCAGTTTCCAAAGCCAGTATTGGTTGGAGAATCGAGTCGTACGCCACCTGAGAGTCCACCGGTAAAGCCCTTACAAGAGATGGTGAATGAAGCAGTTCATCACGCGCTCATTAACCAGTCCGGAATTCTGGTGAACACACTTCATAATCTTATAAAGAAGACGGTGGATGGATCAATTATTCAAGAGCCTGCTCGGGGTCCTGTTTACCTTCCACCGAAGGTTGAACCGACTCAGATTGCTTACAACATCAGCAGAGATATACCAGAGAACATGTTTGCACAGAACCAGGCTGGGGGGCAACAGGATATTCCTGCTGGGTACCATCGGTCTTCTTACTATGGAGGATATCAACAAAATTACCCAGGAGGCGGGGCCGATCCAGGTACTTACCAGAGGGCAATATAATAGACAGAATCGGCAACAAACTCCACCCGTGCAGTATCAACAGGACAACCTGAGGAAAGAAGATCTATCAACTAAGGTTGCTGAAATAGTAGGAGCAGTTCGGATCAAGCCAAGGAACAAACATTCATGTATCGGCATCCATATCCTGAGTGGTTTGAAACAGGGTTCCATTACCACACCGATATGGGTCTCGGATTTTTCTAAGTTCTCAGGCAGGACAACACGTCTACAGTGAACATGTCAGCCGATTCCTGGCACAGTGCGGGAGCATCGGCTGAAGAGGCTCTGGAGGGTCAGGTTTTTCCCTTTATCACTATCGGATCGGCTTTTTATGTGTTTTCTTCATTACCAACCGAATTCCGTTCGGGGGGGTGGGCCGATCTAGAAAAATAGTTTCACAATATTTCTTTGCCGGAATTCATGAGTTGAGACTGTCAGATTTGACATCGGTTAAGCAACAACCAATGAAACCAGTACGAAATAGTTCACGATTTCGGGATATCAGAAACCGATGTATGTTTAAACTGAGCGATGGCATCTGGCCAATTTGGCTTTCCAGGGTCTCCTTGGCGCGATTAAGGAGAAATTTTCTTCGCAAGAGTTTGAGTCCCTGGCGCATCCTGGTACAGAAGGTATGCTCATGAAAGTCGATTTCAAGAGGCAAAAGGGATAATACCAGAGAAGGTTGCTCAAGTACAGATTATTCATCGGATTCAGACGATGAGGAATCCGATGCTGAGTTTAGATTGGCGGAGTGGGTCAGGAAAGAAATCAGTATCATGCCATGGTCAAGGATATCGGCAAGAGGAGCGGTATGATTTCGATATTAGTAAAGCGATAAAATCTTTGACTTGCTGTTACAAGGAAAGCAGATACACAAAAATAAGAACTGCCGCCGAATCACGTAATTCCATCAGACGAAGAGCTAAAAGAAGAAAAGATATTGCAATGGACAATATATATCGCATCATACATAATGAGTGCAAGGTTTTTCCGGCAACAAATTGTCAGCTTCGAACAGGTAGAAAAATTCGAAGACAAGAAGCCGATGAAGATCGATGGCACCCGTTTCCCGAAAATATGGTCTCTGAATCGGTCGTCAGAGTCAGTCGATAGAGCGAGACGTCAAAGTATAAACAAGATTTACTTCATCGACATGATAGAAAAATATTCAAGATCGAGGATCAAGGGATGAGCTAGAAAGATAACGCATTGGATGCCCGTTCTTCCGTTCTGCTGGATCAAGGATAAGACTAACATCAGTTGAAAATTGCCGAGTGCAGCAGTACAGGAATGAGCATGATCGCCAGCAGGGGTTTTCCCAGATCGGTCGCTTGAAAAAGAAGCACGTTCATAGCCGATTAGGGCCGTCCATGAAGTTCTATTGAAGAAGGAAGAGGATAACGATGAAACAAGTCCAGAATCCTCAATGTGCCCTAGTGGGATATCACGAAAAATCAGGAAAGAAGGGCCCAGCGTCTACGACACCGAGAGCAAACAGGAAGAACAGAGTCAAATCAGGGAGAGGACCGATCATGCGTCACAAGAAACTAAACAGGTTTGCGCGAAGAAGAAAGACGATTGAACCTGATCAATCGTCCCAGCAAATATGGTCTTTTACCTCGAATTACAAGCACTTTCATCAGATGAAGAAGGCATGAGGGATTTTGCTCAACTGACGTTGCAACCCGATCAGGCTATATTTGAAAGCCTGAAGAGTCAGAGCATCGGCACCTAAACCGTTATATATCAAGGAGATGTGAATGGAAGCCGATGACAAAGATGTTGGTTGATGGGGAGCGACAGAATCATGCCTCATGCCACATCCGAATTGGGAGACTGCTGAAGATCGATAAGACAATAGGTACTAAAAGACGTCGGTGGGAATCCATCAGAGCGAAGGCGTATTGACGTGAGTTGACAGTGGGAATAAGACATACCCACCGAGACGTTTTTCGTTATCGACGGAAAAGGGTCGTATAGTGTGCTTCTCGCAGGACTGGATCATGCAAACTGTTTGGTGCCTTCGCAGCAAGTTTGATACATGGCAGGAGATCAAGTCGAATAGTCCTAGAGATCGTCAATTTGCAATATGCATGACCAATCTACTAGTTTGGGAAGCCGATGTGTTGGTGTTATCCGGGAAAATATGGGAAGGAGACTATCTCAAAGCACAGCCAAGGAATACACCGATTCCAGAAATCGTTCTGAATTGTTACTGCTGATGGCTCCATGAGACTTCGAGGGAAACTGGGGCAAGGATTTACGTCGCGCTGATGATTTGAGAGATCGACATAAGGACAGAGATAAGCAAGGCCGACGTAATAAGCAGAAAGTTAGAGTCCTGAACTTCGAGAAGAATTGATAAGACTGTTGAAGAGTATCGGCATGTTTGCCTGGGAGTACCATTGAGAATGCCAGGATTTAGACGATCAATTGTTGAACATGCGGCTGCCATTAAAACCAGGTATCCCATCGGGCCATCAAGCAGGCTCAAGAAAGATTCAAGGCAAGTTATATAGCGCAAAGCAGAATGCAAGGTTGTATGATGCCAATTTTCATAAAGGCCATGCCGATATGCTGAGTGGGTTCTAACATCGTCCCGGTGGAAAAGAAGAATGGAAATTGAGGATATGTATGATTTCTGGATCTAAATAAAGCTACCCCAAGGATGAATACCCGATGACGATAGGGCGGATTATTGAGTGATTGTACATTAGTCACTAAAATTATCACGTTCCATGGACGCAATTCGCATGCAGGATACAATTAGATTTTATGGCTTGAGGAGAATATACATACGACACGTTTCGGTGTCCAGGACTATCGGCTTGTATGAAGGGGTGTAATGACTTTTGGATTGAAAAGTGTCGTGCGTACTTATCAAAGAGCGTATGAATTATATATTCATGATCTCAATCGGCTGTTGTAAGAATTATATATGATGATGGTCAAGTCTAAAATGAGGGAAGCCATATAGCGATTTACAAAATGTCTGGAGAGGGCAAGAAATACGGACTAAGATGAATCCCAATAAGTGCGCTTTTGGTGTATCGCTTGGCAGTTTTGTTTTTATGGTATGACGAAGATGAAGTAGTCACGAAGCCAGGCATTAAGACTACAGAGCCACCGAAGCAATAAGACAGAGCCTGCAATCATTGGATCGTTCAAGATTAATTTGTAAGAAGATTTATATAGAATTTGTCAGGGAAGGATGAGTTTTTACTCCATTATTGAAGTTGAAAGCCATCAAGAGTTTGTTGGGGGGGCAGCGCAGCAGAAGGCGTTCGACAAGATAAAAACTCTGAGTTCCCACCTATTTAATCCGCCCGCATGGAGAGGAGTGCCGTCAGTCACTATCAGCCCGATGAAAGTCCTCGGGTCCGTTATACAGGACTTGAGGGAAAGAGCGAGTTGTTGTTTATCTGAGCAAAAGCTTTTGATGCTGAACAGATATCCTCGTGGATATAGGCCTGTGTTTATATTCTCGTGTACAAATTAAGCATATATCACGGCTGAGTGTACAGTATTTGCCAGCATGCATGTGTCAAAATATGTTGTCGCTCCAGTCTTGAAAAAGGGCGGAGTGGTAAATGGATTTGCTTGATAGATGTTCGCCTGAGATGATCGCTAAAGCGATTAAGGACACAGCAGTGACCGATTCATTGTAATCACAGAGGGGCTACGAAGATTATGCGACGATCCCATAGACTTTGTTTTTTGATGATCGGTTTGCAAAGCATGGATCTGTATCAGTTTAGTTATATCCTCGGGGCAAGTTTGAGTTTGCTTTTACATAAGTTATCGACTAGACAATTAGCAGAATACGAGCGTGCTAAAAGACTTCAACTCTTAAAGGAATCGGGCTATGTCATAGAAAAATTGGCAGATTCTTTATTGTGTCAAGCATTGTCTGGACATGAGTGCATGGGATATGTTTTTGAGGTCTATTATGAGGAGTGTGCGATTTGTCAAAGGATTTCAATAGTATCAATAGATCATATTCCCAGGAGCAGATTTGGAAGCCAATGATCTGCACAGATTGCTTCAGGGTATCGCGAATAGCAGGTGAGTTGAATAAGCAATATTGATATCGGAACAAGGCCGATGACTGGAACAGAATAATTGATTACTGCAAAATCCGTCGATCGTTCCAGGAAATTCGGTAAAGACACTAAAGTAGTGCTGCTATGAGGGAACTGTATTATCGGACTTTTGAGGATTCGCTTAGTGCCTGAATTTGAAAGCCAAAGTAGTTATGTGTGAAGATGAAGACGTCTGTGGACTCATCACGGCTCATAAGCATGAAAGTTGCTGAAAGAGTAGGATATTTTTGGCAGATGTTGGGAAGATTCTTCAGTACTATAAAGATGTCAAGTTGTAGAAATTTGAAATAACAACGAGCACCAGCGTCGCTGATGAATCCTTATCTCTCTCTCAACGTGCCGGCAAGGATGGGGGATTGACATATTGGCCAGGTTTCTCATCAAGTAAGGACTATTCATATGGCGGCAACAAATATTTACCAATGGTAGATCCTTTGAAAAAGTTAGTCCAAAGGATCGAGTTGGAGGAAGCATATTAATTATCGGTTGGGATCTCAGACGTAACTACTATCGCTATCTGTATCTACGATTCAAACAGTTGCTGCAGTGGGAACAAGTTATAATATCCTTATATGCTAGAATGGACCGCGAAGCTTCAACAAGAGTTGATCAATTGATAAGGAAATTGGATGATCAAGCCGCGCGATGGATACACATAGCGATTCAATTGTGGCCATAGATGGCATGTCAATGGATTACTCGTCCGCCGAGTCAGTTGGTATAAGGACAAAGCGTTTTACATGGAGACTAAATTCGCTCTAAGGAGAATCTCTTGCAAAATCATTAAAGCCGATGAATTAATAATAATGACATCAACTGAATATCTAGCTCAAACGTTAATGCATGGAAAGGACAAGAAAAATAAGGCTAAGGCAGCTCGCATTAAAGAAAAATTGTGAGTAAGTCTTTGCCGAGAAATTTGTATGGAATTGATTTTGCCGATCGGGTCCAGAGATAATAAGTTGAAATGGTCACCTTAATGGAAGGCCGCTACGGATATCGTTGTGGTCCTGTATGCTTATGGATTAGAAGATCTTGATGAAGAGTTTCAAAAGCACTAAGAAAATACTCAAAATACTTCCTACTGATCAATTCATCGTTAGTAAGCCGATTCAAAATAGCTCGAAGGCCGATGTTTGCATGCTAAAAACGATACGATCGATGGGTTGAGAAAGCAACAGAAAATCAGGGTGAAAAAGCGGGCACAGAAGCAGGATATAAGCACAATAGATCAGAGGGCATGGTCATAATTACATATTTGATTGTTTCGATGCATCAGGCGATTTGTCATCATGATGGCCCGGATTCTTTAGCGAGCCAGGAATTCAAGTTTTTGCTGCCGATGAATGACTTGACACAGCTGCGCGACCTTAGCCCTTGGTCTTGGATGGCTTGGCAGCTCAATAAGCTGGGACTCTGTGCTCAGATCTGCGAAGTTTTCAAGTTCTATCCAGAAATGGCTCTTTCTTCCAGTTGATCGAGTGGGTTGGAGCTTGGGGGCGGCTGCAATAAATCGTCAATATTTCTTCCTATCTGGTGACATCCGAATCGGTCTGGAAGTCTTGGTGATTTTTGTGGTCAGCGCGATCGCTATGCTGCAACTGAATGAGTTTTAAACTTATGAGACCCAGGTACGCTGCAGGGTTAGCGCGTCACAGAGTTCTTTCGGGATATGGTGCTTCATTTCTGCAAGTCTGCCGAATTTAGGCGCAATTTCCACCAGCGCACGATTGGTTGGCCGCCAATGGTTGATTGCTGTTAAGTAACGGCACATCGATTGGAACGATGGTTGGTTGCTGCGCTGGTGGCGTTTCTCTTCCCCCAATACTATGCCGATCTCAAAGGAAAACAAATCGCTAAGGACAGCAAATGGCACGTAAAAGGGTCATTAAGGTAAGTGAAGTATGGGCATGAAGAGATACGAGGAAACATCGAATCTCGCTGGCACGCTCAGTAAGAGAATAGGGATCCGAGGGCCGATTCAGCCGATGGAGATAGAGCGTCATCGACAGTTGAGACTTGGGCGAGGTGGGGCAGCTGAAGAAGCAATCGCCAGTTTGGAGGATGGAGAAGGTTGAGGTGCGGAGCGATATGAGCTGAAATGAAACTGAGAAGAAAGAATGCGGTAATAATTGAGACTTGGCGATACCGAGGAGATGAGGAGCCATTGTGAGGAGAGATAGCGTGGGCAGACATCGGCATCGGTTTTCGCTTCTTGCAGGAGGTCGATGCGCTTAACTCTCCATTTTCCTACGGCGGGCGCCTTGAGGATAGCGAGAGATGAGCCGCGCCAATTGATGGCCGTGGAGGTTGAACAGAACTCCGGCCGACCGTTGTGCTTGTTGTTGGGGCTCGACCTGGACTGCAAGTAAGAGTGAGAGATGATGAAATGGTTAAGGATTGCGGTTCCTCTTCATAGATTCGATGTACTCGTGTCAAACGAAAGTAGCAGGTGGCCGCAAGCTAATAAATGCGTCTTCATTCGACCATCGGACAAAAAGCTTGTGTTGCAATGCAGATATACACCTCGTGGCCGGCGTACTAGAAGAGGGGGTCTTGTCAAGTCGCATGCCGATAATCTATGGGGTTGCGACATTTGCCCGGGCCTTAAAGTTTTCCTGAAGAAAGGGTCGAGTCGAAGCTGACCAAGGCAAACTGCGGACAGACCGATGGATGGTAAACTCATATGAGGCTGCGATCGCCCAGAGAGAACCAGTTGGCAGCAGAGGGGTGAGCCGATAGAAATATGGCTTGGAACGCCCTTCCAAGCATTAAAGCGGGTGAATTAGAAGCTCTCCAATATATGCTATGATGCAAACAAGTGCATCCCTGTGAAGCCATAATAAAACCCTTAACCACTCGACTGAGTCCAGTGGGTATTTGCGCAAGGAGAGCGTATGCAGCTCGCCTGAAACGCATCGCGGATGGCATCTGTCTTTCTTGTGGTCAGCTGAAAGGATTGGTTGAGAAGAGAAGTCCCCTGAGAAGCCTTGAGTGTATGACTTGAGCCGACTGTACAAACCAAGACCCGATATGCGACGGCTGCCCGCCGATAGTTGGTCGCACTTGGTGAAGCAAACTGATAGGTGGGCCAGGAGAATTGACAAGGGAATTTTCCGATCAACTAAGCATCGCCAAACATGCATTTGATCGTGACGAGGGTGGCACAAAAACAAACCGAGTCCAAGCATAAGTCAGAAGCAACATGTTCCGGTCAATGAACCGATCCAGTCCTAATTGGATGATTGTACCGACACGCCAGATGTCTCTTTGCTTGGTAGGATAGCAGTTGAAGCGACTGAAGGACGATGTAGCTTGCGTGTCCAAAGGTGAGCACAGTTCACATCCAGCAAAGTGGGGTTCGTTCGGCCGACAAGAAGGATGTGAGGGCATCGGACCAGAAGTATGAGGCGATGCCTCAGGGGTTCATTCTTTCCAATGGCCAAAGAATTGAGACAAGGCCATATGTAGTTCTCCCAGTGGTCCTCTTCGCAGCGATTACCGCTGGACCAATCGCTCCACCCTGGCATTGTCGGCCATGACTGAAGCTTATCTAGCAGCTGCTCGATAGCCGAGTCTTGAA